>JAWNPO010000184.1:0-51994 GCA_035047525.1 Drosophila quinaria
TATATGAATGCAGCTAAGCCGCAACCTGTTCTACAGGCACAACACGACTGCTCAATGAACTTGAGCCGATCGCTGGCTGCCGAAAATGCCAGCTGCCGAAAATGCGTTTACCTAAATTCAGTGGTAAACATTCGGAGTTCAGGAATTTTATGTGCCTCTTCGAAAGTCTAGTGGATGATGATGCCTCTTTGACAAATGTTGAGAAATTCAATCATTTAGTGTCTTGTTTGTCAGATGAAGCGTTAGGTGTAGTGAAGCCGTATCCGCTAACAGATTGTAATTACCCTAAGGCTCTCGCCAGTCTTAAGTCTGTATACGACAATAAATGCCTTATATTTTTTGATACGGTTGCCCAATTGTTTGATATACCAAGCATGACCAAACCATCGGCGTCGAGTTTGAGATCAATGATAGATACAGTGTCTGCTATATATGCTTCGTTGTCGTCGTTGGGTGATGAAAAGGATATTTCTAATGCAATGATCATTCATATGGTTATGGCAAAGGTGGACCATGTGACCAAATCTAAATTTGAGGAGCAGCTTGATTATGACAAGCTGCCATCCTGGGAAGATTGCGCTAAACAATTAAATAGAAGGTACCAATATTTGTCAGCAGAAGAGTCCTCTCGTGGTAAGACAAATCACGTAATGACGTTAGAAAGCCGCAACAGAAATCTTCTTTTGCTTGTGCTACTGGAGGTCATAAGTCGTCATCTGCATGTACTTATTGCAAGTCTGCTGACCACAATATATATTCTTGTCCGTCGTTTAGTGCCATTTCCGTCATGCAACGGTTTGAGTATGTCAAAACTCAAAAGTTGTGTCTTAATTGTTTGACCGTGGGACACATAGTTTCAAATTGCAAGGCGTCGAAGTGTCGAGTCTGTTCGAAGCCTCACCATTCCTTGCTCCACAGGTATAATGCACCTGTACAAGGTGAGGCAGTGGCACTTCAAGCCTCGACTTCAGGGGCATATGTGGGTCACGTGCTTAATGCAGATCAAGTCGTTCTCGCTACCGCTATTGTGAACATTAAAGATAGATTCGGACAATTGCAGCCAGCACGAGTTCTGCTCGACAGTGGTTCACAAATAAATTTGATGTCTGAAAGCATGGCACAAAGATTACGGCTCAAGCGGGAGCCTACTTCCCTCGCTATCGCAATGGTTGGTGGTGCAACTACAGATAGCAAAAACAAGGTTTGCGCATCATTTCAATCTCGTTTGAATTCCCACACTTTTTCCGCTGAGTGCTGGGTACTCAAGTCGATTTCTACATCTCAGCCTGGTCAATCTATTTCCACATTAAACTGGAAAATACCAAAAAACATCAAGTTGGCAGATCCAGAGTTTTATAAGCCAGCTAAGGTAGACGTGCTGTTGGGAGCGGAAATGTTTTATGGATTATTGTGCGTTGGGCAAATAAAGTTACACTCCGATCTTCCCATAATGCAAAAAACATTGCTCGGCTGGATTGTTGCAGGCAAATGTTCTGGTCAAGTGCCTCGGCAACAGTTTAGTGGGAGTTCGGTAGCTCAAGTTTTCAATTGTTCTCTCGACTCATTAGTCAACCGTTTTTGGGAATTGGACCACTGTCCAATCGAGTCGAAGGCTGTATGCCAAACAGCTGAACAGCAGGCCTGTGAACTACATTTTCAGAAAACTGTAAGACGGCTAACTTCTGGTCGTTTTCAAGTGAATCTTCCCTTTAAGACCGATCCCAAAGTTCTTGGCCTGTCCTTTCAAACTGCTGAAAGGCGATTTTTGCAACTTGAGCGCAAATTATCAAGGGATGAAACCCTTAGAAATATGTATCATGACTTCATGAAAGAGTATTTGGATTTGGGACATATGTCCATTCTGAAGTCTGCTCCTCTCGAACAGCATTACTATATTCCTCATCAATGCGTTCTGAGACCTGAGAGTACCTCAACCAAACTTCGTGTTGTTTTTGACGCATCAAGCAAGTCTTCAACAGCAGTTTCACTCAATGAAACACTAATGGTGGGGCCTACTATTCAGAGGGAGTTGTATTCAACGCTGGTCAACTTTCGGTTGAACAAGTATGCCGTAACTGCCGACATTTCAAAAATGTATAGGCAGATAAATGTTTCTGAGGAAGACAGAGACTTTCAACTTGTGCTGTGGAGAGAAAATACTTCGCAAAATATACAGGCATACAGGTTGAATACTGTTACATATGGTACAGCGTCAGCACCCTTTTGGGCTGTTCGTTGTTTGTTTGAATTGGCAAATATTCACTCACAATCACATCCCATTGGCTCGGAAGTGATTAAAAATTGCTTCTATGTCGACGACATGCTGGCAGGTGTAGACAGTTTACCAGAACTGGACACCATCTGCAGCCAAGTAACTGAGATATTGCACTCAGGAGGATTTCCACTGGCCAAGTGGGCTTCTAATCGTCATAGTCAGTCTGGTGAAAGTGACGCCAGTGAGGAAATTTCGATAAAAATTGATGAGCAAAGCTCTGTTAAAACGCTTGGAATGCGTTGGGCACCTCAAGAGGATGTTTTCAAATATCATCTTGACGTGGATAGTTTTGCCTCCTTAAAACCAACAAAGCGTAACATCTTGTCCATAGCCTCTCGTTTGTTTGATCCGCTTGGCTTATTATGTCCCATTGTCACTAAGGCAAAAATGTTGTTACAGGAATTATGGAGGCTGAAGGTAGATTGGGATGAAGCTATTCCTATGAGTCTTCACACTGCATGGAACAAGTTTATCACTACCCTGCGGGACTTGCACAAAATCTCGATTCCTCGGTATGTGTGTTTGAATTTTTACCAGCAGGTCCAAGTCCATGGCTTTGCTGACGCCTCCAGTCATGCCTATGGTTGTTGCATCTACATCCGAACATGTAACAGATGTTGGCGTTTCTTTGCTCACAGCTAAGTCTAGGGTAGCTCCGCTCAATGTGAAAACAATACCCCGGCTAGAGCTTTGTGCAGCACTTTTGCTGGCCAAGCTGTGGCAACAAGTGTCTAGTACAATGACGAAGTTCACAATAGAGAGTGTGCATTTTTGGTCAGACTCGCAGGTCACTTTGTATTGGTTGGAGCGTGACTCGTGTACATTGGGTACTTTTGTGGCAAATCGAGTTGCCGAGGCTCAGGAATTGTCCAATGGAGTAGTGTGGCGTCACGTTCCTACAGACTCTAATCCCGCAGACTTGGTTTCAAGGGGAACCGATATTAATGAAATTGTAAGTTCCTTGTGGTTCAACGGGCCAAGTTTTTTGATGGAATCAGAAGATCGATGGCCTCAGCTCCACCAGTTCGAAATTGCATCAGAAGTTAAAGCGTCAGAAGATAAGAAAAGTGCGCTCGTTTTAACACTAGGATTGGCTGAATCGGAGTCTAATTGTATTGTGCAATTAATTAATCAACAGTCTAGGTTTTCTAAGCTGATCCGCATAATAGCGTATGTACTTCGATTTTGTTTCAAGCAGCTCAGACAGGAATCTCATATTGTATTTGCATCAGAAAGACAAATTGCTTTTTTAAAACTGGTCGCAGCTGTACAGAGCACAACATATAGCAGTGAGTTGAAATTGTTGAAAAGGTCGGCAGTACTAGCACCAATGCTGCAGTCATTGAATCCATTCATCCACGAGTGTGAGGAAAATGGCGTAAAATTTGAATTAATTCGAGTAGGAGGGCGTTTGCTACATGGGCCTATTTCTTACGACGCTAAGTTTCCCTTGTTATTACCCAAGAAGTCTGAATTCGTCAGACAATTCGTTAGGCATTTGCACCTGAGGCACTATCATGCTGGTGCAAAAGTACTTGTTGGACTGTTGAGGCAGCAAGTTTGGGTGGTCAATGCTCGAAGCACTTGCACTGAAATTGTTCGAAATTGCGTACACTGTTTTCGATACAAACCAAATTCGTTGGGGCAAATAATGGGAAATTTGCCAGCAGACCGCCTTCGAGAAGGTCGGCCCTTTAGAGTTTGTGATGTAGATTTCTGTGGACCGTTCTACGTCAGCCGTTTTTGTTTGTTTTGCCTCAAAGGCGGTTCATTTAGAATTGGTGACCGATTTGTCCACTGACGCCTTTCTTAATGTTTTTAAAAGGTTCATTGGAAGACGAGGACTGCCGGAGACGATGTTCAGCGACAACGCCACGAACTTCGTAGGAGCGAGCAACGTGCTGAAGGAGCTGCAGGCGGCGGAGTACGCAGCGGAGAGAGCGGTGCAATGGAAGTTTATCCCTCCGAGGGCACCGCACTTCGGCGGGCTGTGGGAAGCAGCAGTAAAGGCTGCCAAACACAGGCTTCTGCGAGGGGCAGGCAACGCCAATCTAACGCCGGACGAGTTGAGCACGCATCTGGTGGACGTCGAGGCGTTGCTCAATTCCAGGCCTCTCGTGGCGGACACCAGCGATCCGAACGACGGGGAGGTCATCACTCCAGGGCACCTGCTCATCGGGCAGCCTTTGCTGGAGCTGCCGCACGGATCCACGCAAGGAGAGTGCAGCAGCAAGCCCGTACCCGCATATTTGAAGCGGTGGCGACAGTTGTCGGAGCTCAAACTGCTCTTCTGGCGCAAGTGGTCCAGGGACTACCTGCTCAACCTGCAGCAGCGAGTTCAGTGGAGCAAAGGCGAGGCCAACCTGGTCGAAGGAGCGGTCGTGCTGGTGCACGACGACAACAGCCCTCCGCAGCGGTGGATCACAGGTCGCGTAACACGCGCAATAGCTGGAGAGGACGGCAAGGTGCGGGTGGCCGAAATCAAAACGGCGGCCGGCGTCATTAAAAGGCCAATACACAAGTTGGCGCGCCTTCCAAATTGTTGAAGATCGGAGCTCGTCAACGGGGCCGGAATGTTGAAGTAGAATAGTCAAAATTGTCAATTATGAAGTTCGTAGCTTAGATAGTTTAAGAGATAATTATGAAGTTGTATTTTAAGTTGAAGTTGATCTTAGTTTATACTCTTAGTTTAATTCACCTCATTAGCCGATCGGCACTTTGCCGACGGCGAATTAACATTGCGTGCGGCCGAACTGTGGTCCACGCTCTTGCTTAGGCTAAGCTAGAATTAATCGTCGTTTGTGCACTGAAGCCAACACAATATACACTCGCTTTATATATTCCACGAAAGCCGCGTCTCTTGTTTTAGTAATTGCATTTTCAGCAAGTTTATTTACATCTAAAAATTATTAGATTTTTCAAATAGTGTTGAGTCAATTTATTCATATTGAGGCCAAATTATGATCAAAAAGATATTCCGCATGTAGATCGGGTGAGTTTCTACAAAGTTATGGGAGTTTTCAAATTTCGTACTTTTTGATCATAAGTCATGAACCCCTATTCATGGGGTACGATCAAATTTAAAAAAAAAATTTTTTTTCAAAACTAATAGTGTTGAGTCAATTTATTCATATTGAGGCCAAATTATGATCAAAACCATATTCCGCATGTAAATCGGATGAGTTTTCACAAAGTTAAGGGGGTTTTCAAATTTCGTACTTTTTGATCATAAGTCATGAACCCCTATTCATAGGGTACGATCGAATTTAAAAAAAAAAAAATTTTTTTTCAAAACCAATATTGTTGAGTCAATTTATTCATATTGAGGCCAAATTATGATCAAAAAGACATTTCGCATGTAGATCGGATGAGTTTTCACAAAGTTATGGGAGTTTTCAAATTTCGCACTTTTTGATCATAAGTCATGAACCCCTATTCATGGGGTACGATCAAATTTCTCAAAATCTTATTTTTTTTTCAAAACCAATATTGTTGAGTCAATTTATTCATATTGAGGCCAAATTATGATCAAAACCATATTCCGCATGTAAATCGGATGAGTTTTCACAAAGCTATGGGAGTTTTCAAATTTCGTACTTTTTGATCATAAGTCATGAACCCCTATTCATGGGGTACGATCGAATTTCAAAAAAAAAATTTTTTTTCAAAACCAATATTGTTGAATTCAATTCAATATTGTCAATTCATGGGGTACGATCAAATTTCAAAAAAAAAATTTTTTTCAAAACCAATATTGTTGAGTCAATTTATTCATATTAAGGCCAAATTATGATCAAAAAGACATTCCGCATGTAGATCGGATGAGTTTTCACAAAGTTATGGGAGTTTTCAAATTTCGCACTTTTTGATCATAACCCAGCAGGAAATTCAGTCATGTGGTGACCGAATTCTGTACGGCCCCTGTACAGAGAGTTTCAGTTAAAAGTTGCACATCCCTGATTCTGCAAACTTTCATCAGCGCTCTGTAGTCAGAATCGATCGTTTCTAAGTGTAAAATTCCTGCAACAAAGTCCGCTACGAACTCTAACGTTTTACTGAGTTTGCTATAGCGTTTGGTTGCATCAAACGCAGCTTAGAATTGTTACTGAGCTGTGTGAAATACATGCAGCGAACTCCGCTATGAGTTCGCTAGTTTGTATGAGTTTGACATTTCGTTCTGCTGCAGGAAACGCTGGTTGGATTTTTTCTTTGTTTCTTTGTTTGCTTTAACTCTTCTAGAGTTGTCATAGGGCTTTGCAGCAGTTATTGCAGTGTACAAAAAACCTCGATCAGCTACATTTTGTATGGGTTGCAACCCTTTTTGTGTGTATTTCTTTGAGTTTTTCTTTTGCATTTTAGTTAAGTGTCAGCGCGTGTTGAGTAAACAACATATGTGAAGCGGTAAGTTTTATATATTTATTGCGTATTTTAATATAATTTACTAATAAAGCTTTTTCAAAACACATTATAGGTATTACATTCTAACACAATCGGCAATGCTACTGTTTTGTATATACATACAAGCCAGGTTAGTAAATACAGAACACATAAAACACCACATTTGTAATTAGTGTTTGTTTTTTCTTTCTTTTCAGTGTAATTATATATCTCATTTAGTTTAAGTAATTGTAAGAATGTAATAAAAGAATGTAAATCAATGTATAAATAAAATTTATAATTAAACATATGTATAACCATTTTATTTCTACTGCGGCGCAGATTTGCCGCTTCCTAGGGGTGGGGTATTTTAATAAGAATTCCAACCAGATTTCCCTACCAGAATCAGCCAGAATTCCAACTAGAATTCCCCTACAGCAGAAATACACATACAGAATAGTACGCAGCCGAATCGTATGAAGAACTCAGTAAAACGTTCGAGTTCGTAGCGGAGTCCGCCGCGCGGTTTTCTAAATTTCCTACCGAGAATTCCGGCCACGCATGTATAAAAGCGAATGAGGGTTTTACACGAACTCGGCGCGCAGATCTGCCCAGCCGGGAATTCAGTCATGTGGTGAACGAATTCTATACGGCCGCTGTACAGAACGCTTCAGATTTAAGTTGCACATCCCTGATTCTGCAAACTTTCATTAGCGCGCTCTGTAGTCAGAATCGATCGTCTCTAAATGTGAAATCCCCGCAGCAAATTCCGCTAGGAGTTCGCTCGTCTGCTTGAGTTTCTCATAGTGTTTGGTTGTACAAAACGCTGCTTAGAATCGTTTGCGTCGTGGTAAAAGTTCCCTGCAACAAAGTCCGCTACGAACTCGAACGTTTTAGTGAGTTTGACACTGCGCGCAGCGTTCAGCTGCAGAGAACGCTGCACAGAATTGTTTTTAAGCTGTGCGAAATACATGCAGCAAACTCCGCTATGAGTTCGCTCGTTTGCTTGAGTTCGACATAGCGTTCTGCTGCAGGAAACGCCGGTTGGATTTTTTCTTTGTTTGCATTAACTCTTCTAGAGTTGTCATAGGACTTTGCAGCAGTTATTGCAGTGTACAAAAAACCTCGATCAGCTACATTTAGTATGGGTTGCAACCCTTTTTGTGGGTATTTCTTGCAGTTTTTCTTTTGCGTTTTAATGAAGTGTCAGCGCGTGTTGCGTAAACAACATATGTGAAGCGGTAAGTTTAATATATTTATTGCATATTTTAATATAATTTACTAATGAAGCTTTTTCAAAACACAATTTAGGTATTACATTCTACCACATTCGGCAGTACTACTATTTTTTATATACATACTAGCCAGGTTAGTAAATACAGAACACATATAACACCACATTTGTAATTAGTGTTTGTTTTTTCTTTCTTTTCAGTGTAATTATATATCTCAATTAGTTTAAGTAATTGTAAGAATGTAATAAAAGAATGTTAATCAATGTTTAAATAAAAGTAATAATTAAAATTATGTATAAACATTTTATTTCTACTGCCGGGCAGATTTGCCGCTTCCTAGGGGTAAGGTATTTTCATAATAATTCCAACCAGATTTCCGTACCAGAATCAGCCCGAATTCCAACTAGAATTCCCCTACAGCAGAAATACGCATACAGAATAGTACGCAGACGAATCGTATGAAGAACTCAGTAAAACGTTCGAGTTCGTAGCGGAGTCCGCCGCGCGGTTTTCTAAATTTCCTACAGAGAATTTTGGCCACGCATGTATAAAAGCGAATGAGGGTTTTACATGAACTCGGCGCGCAGAACTGTGAGCGCGCTGTATGAATTCTGTACAGTTTTCTGCGACAAATTTACCATTGGGTGTGAGGCGCTCTGTACAAAATCTGTACACTTTTCTGCGATAAATTTACTGTTGGGAGATAAGATAACACTAGACAATGAGTAAAAGAGAACCAAACATAATGTAAGACAACTGTCGACTCTATCTAATAATTACATAAGACAATACAATAAGTAGGAAGAAGTCAGAAATATATGAATACTATATCTTACTCTGTTTATTTGTACATAAGAAATCCTTTAAAAACGCATACAATTCAATAAACGATGTCAGTTCATAATTACAACTCAAGAGTGTTTTACTTAGGGATTGCCCTGCGTGCAGAAATATTGAGATCTGAGTCAGCAAGTAACTTTGCGACAAGACTTAATACCTTTGCATGCATAACGAGTATAACAAAGAGCCACATAACCAAGACGGTATAATCGTAGTTTGGTGATAAATGCTAACCTAACCAAATAGAAACTCCGAATAGATAATTAAATTACATTTGTAAAACTGACATAAACGAATAAGATAACAAACATGTAAGATAAGCAAATCCGATACTCTGACCTATTTAAACAAGATAAATGTAATGTCTGAACAGATGTAAACTCTACGGATAAGTATATTGATAAGACTCATTTGTAAGGTTATAAAAACCCAAATATCTCAAAATAAAGTAGTTATTACATTCTTGACACTCTTAAGAGACGGTCGTGTATTAATGCAAACGTAATTCGCTCGCTCAAGTGAGTAATTTTATTTCTTTTTAACGTCGCATGGAGCGAAAACGTTCAGTTCGTCACAAAAAACCAGCGCATGGAATAAGTCGCGGTTCTTGTCACTCGATAGTAGTTCGAAGGAACCGCTCATTGGAGCGTGTTCGTTCATCTAGTACCAAAGGTGAAGCGAAGAAAAAGGCTGGCATTTCCGTCGCAGCAGGAAGCGACACTTTTCTGACGGGCTCAACGTGTGCGCATCGCAACGGAGAAAACCACTACCAAAGTGAAGAAGCCAGCTGACGCTTTTATTTTGTGCTCCGTGTATTTTCTCACTTATTCGTCAATAAACTTGTCTGAATAATTATAAAAAACTCATAGACAGTGAACTGCACATTGGTAGCATACCTGTTGCAAATTGTTTTTAAAATAATACACAATTGGCAACAAAACAATCATTTAAATTTTTTGCCCCAAGTTTGACGCGGGAAAAAAAAATAAAATTTAAAACAACAAATAATTTAAAAGAGCAGCAGCTGAGAGCACGAAACACTCAACACACGAAACTGTGCAAAACTCACACTCAAACAAACAAAAACAACACCGCGCTCACCAAAGTGGCAAAGAAACCAAAAACGAAATAATAACGGATTTAACATAACACAAATACACTGTCCACGCATAATCAATCTAACACCATGGCACCAATAACAAAGAGACTGCGCGAGAACTCCAATGGGGAGATGAAGACAAACAAAGGGCTGGACATGAGCTCTTTTTTGCAGCTCATTAACGAACGTTTCACCAAACAGGGAGAGATGATAGCAAGCAAAATGAGTGAGTCAGAAGAGCGCATACTCTCTGTGCTTCATGAACGGCTGGACGGCATGAGTGCAGAAATCCAAAAGTTATGTGAGCGCGTCGAAAAACTGGAGAGAGATGTCTCTGAAGTTGATGCGTTAAAGACCCAGGTGGGCTTGCTGGAGTCAAAACTCTCGACTCTGGCAACTGTAGAAGTGGCTAATGACCTCCGAATGCATGGAGTCCCGTTCTGCGAGGGAGAATCTTTGAAAACCATTTTCAACTCACTATGTTTCTCACTTGGAATAACACCGGCACCGAAACTGAAAGATATTTGTAGGATCAGACAGGGCAAAACAGCAAGCACAGTTGTCGATCCTACAATTATTATAAAACTTGAGAACGCACGAATTACGTTTGAATTAAAACACGACCGTCTCTTAAGAGTGTCAGGAATGTAATAACTAATTTATTTAGAGGAATTTGGGTTTTTATAACCTTACAAATGAGTCTTATCGATATTCTTATCCATAGAGTTTACATATGTTCAGACATTACATTTATCTTGTTTGAATAGGTCAGAGTATCGGATTTACTTATCTTAAATGTTTGTAGAGGTATTCGAATTCGTATCTGTTTAAAGGTTATCTTATTTGTTTAGGTCAGTTTTACAAATGTACTTTAATTATCTTATCGGAGTTTCTATTTGGTTAGGTTAGAGTTTATCACCAAACTACGCTTATACCGTCTTGGTTATGTGGCTCTTTGTTATTATCTATATCCTTATCGGTAGTCGTTGGTTGGGACGTAACTCCTCCCCGCTGAGATACAAAATACTCCTGGGTTTTGTTTAAAACTTGAATATTCATATTCTTTTGTTTTCTCCAAAGATATATAACTTAAGCTATAACAATAAGTGTAATAATTATAACTGTTGAGGAAATTGTTTGATTTACATTTTTGTGATATTTAAGTTCCTCTATTTGTAGTTTAATATCGTTAAATGAAATTTTATGATCGATGTTGACATGTTCGTTTACAGGGTAATAAAATCTTTGTTGAAATATATATTTTACATTTGAAAATGATTGTTGAAATGATTTTAAAGTATAATTTTGATAATGTATAAGATAGTTACCGTTTAATACAATTTCTCTCTTATCGCAATTTTGAGATAACTTAATATTTTTAAAATTTTTTAGTAACAGTGTTTGTTGTTTCATTTAAAGTTTTTTCATTTTCGTATGTATGAATTTTATTTTGATACTTAAAAACTGTTTCTGGAGCGAAGTCTATTTCTCTCATCTGCCCATCAGAAATTGGTTGTATAACTCTAAGCTGTACCATCGTTAAGTCTTTTGTTGACTCTATTTTTCAGTTTAATGTTATTTAGTCGGGCCTGAACAATTTCTAATTTTACTTTTCTGTTATCTACATCTATTGGATTCTCATTTATGGCTGAGTGAAAAGATTTATTATAATATTCTACGCATTTGAAAATTTTTTCCTGCATCGATAATGCTTTGCTCTCAAGTTCAGCTACTCTTAGTCTTTCACACAATGTATTATGAAAACGTTCTATATCTGAGTTACCCGTATGACTATTAGGCTTAGTAAAATGTACCTCAACATTTTCTGTTCTAAGGAATTCTTTGACATTAACACAATTAAACTCATTATCTGCTATTATTTTCCGTGGGGGGCCTTTTATTGAAAAAAATTGCCTCAATTTTTCTACGAGGGTTATGCTATTTCTATTTTCTAATGGTAAAGCTATGGCGAATTTTGAGAACTTATCTATTATTGTTAAGAAAGTGTTTTTTAAAAATATAAATGTGTCTATGTGAACAATTTGATTTATGTCACTAGGAGTTTCTGTAAGATGGAACTTGGGCTTCAAAGGTTTTCTATCGTATTTAACTCGATTGCACACATCACAATTGTTGATATATTTGTGAATAAGTGTCTTCAGGTTTTTTATAAAAATAAGGTATTTTAAACCATGGTAATTTTTATTAATTCCTGCATGTCCAGTTTCGTTTTTGTGATATTTTGCAATATAACGATATGCTTCTTCTTCATTGATCATGTCTTTAGCATGATGCATACATTTGATAAACTTTATGCTTTTTCCGAAAATCTCAATAAGTTTTAGTTGAACTTTATTGTATTCGGTTTCTGCTAAATCAGAATAAATACCCGTCTTACAATTTTCCTTTAAGTATTTCCTAAAGATATCAACTATATATCCACTATCAATATCATCCTGACTTATGTAGACTTTCAAGCTACCGCCTATTTTCTCGCTTTCCTTAACTTTATATTTGCATAAAATAATTTGTGTTCGAAAGCGGTTAACAACTGATTCTAGTATGGGAAAGTGATCATTTAATTCTTCTACTTGAGAATGAATTGTTGCTGTTGTACTAAGTTTATCATCATCTCCAGTTTCTAACTTAGACAAAACATTTGAATCTATTGTTTCGATTGAATGAATGTCATTAATATTAGAAGGAAGTGAATTTAGGAAACAGATTTTATTTCCATTAATTTCTACAAAATTATCTTCTAAATTTATTATAGCACCAATAGGCACTAATAAATTCTGTCCGATTATTCCATCAAACTGTTTATTTCTTAATGGACTGAGTTTCCAATATATAAAGTTATTTTCATTAAATTCACTTGGTAAAGGCGTTACTATTTCCTCTGTTATGAAAAATTCGTTATTTAGTGTTCTAAGTTTCATTGCCCTTTCCATTTTCGTTCTCTTATATTCTGGCAATGAATTACTATTTAAAATTGATGTAGTTGACCCTGTATCTATAAGGCATTTAATTTTATTGTTTCCTATAGTTACTTCTATTATCGGTAAAGGTACGTTAAAGATTTCGACTGAATAGTTTTCTTCGGTATCGTGTCTAATATGATCTACTTCCATTGGGACTGTTCTGTCAAATCTTGATTGACTACTGTTCCTTGTTTGTTGTGAGTGTTGCCTAGAAAATCCTACATCCTGCCTATCGTTCTGCCATTGCTGATGATTATTAGTACTTGGGTAATAATAAGGAGCTGTATTTTGTTGTTGTTGTCTAGGATAGCCTAAATGCTGCCTATCGTTTTGCCACTGTTGGTGATCATTATTGTTTGAATTATAATTAAGGTCTGTATTTATTTGTTGTTGTTGCTGTCTGTATCCGTCATTGTTTATATTCTGCCTATACTGCCTTAGCATCCCTAAATCGTCTAGTGTATAAAAAGCTTCCCTTAATTTTATTATATTCCTACTTAGTATAATTGAAGACAGATGAGGACTGATTCCGTCCAAAAAAGTTTTTAAAAAAATGCCTCGTTTGCTTCTGGAGAAAAAGCAACTGGCTTTAGCAAATCAAATTCATACTTAATATTAACCTTATCTAATACATTTTTTAGTTTATAAAAATAGTCACTTACATTTGTGTTTCTTATGCTAATTGCCCGATGATAAAGGTGATGGTAGCTTTCCTTGACTCCGAAGTTCCTTATAAGTTCAGCTTTGATTGCTTCCCACGTCGAGTTCCCTCCTAAAGGTCTGATGACGTTCAATGCCTCGCCGTGAATTTTCGTCACCACGTAGCGTTGAATCACAAATAGCCTTGTATTTGCGTTCTCCCTGAAGAGTTCCAAGACAGCGTCCACTTCTCTTAGAAATGATGACAGATCGTAGTCATCTCTTCCCGAAAATCCTCTGATCCTCGATGCCTCTTTCAGAAGATCAGATCCAGTGATGGTTATGTTGCTCGGATTCGCCATTTCGTCGTCAGTACTGCACACTTTTGAATATGGTGATTGATGTGATTTGGCTTTTTTCTCCTTTAGGCATATATGTTGATTCGTTGTCCGATTGCCTTTTTTATTTTTTTTTTTATTTTTAATTATAATCCCAACAATTACTGTGTTTGGGTATATTATTTATATTTCACTGTTAATTTTATTATTTTCTTTTTCACAGTGAACTTCGAGTTCGTTTTTAAAGGATATACGGATTTATCCAGCTTATAAATTTTAACACAATTAACGTAATAATATTTTTATTTTTATTGTTAAATAAAATAGTTTCACTTTTAAGGATTTTTAACTTTTCCTTTTAGTTTTTTGTTTTTGTTATTTATAAATTTCAACACATATATTTAAGCAATAAAATCTTATGATTTTTCTTGTTATTCAAATACTTTCACTTTTAAAGGATTTTAAGTTCGATATATCTTCGGATATATTCAGAGCAAATTTGAATATAATATCTTAAGATTTAGTAGTCTTTTCCCGGCTGCGCCAATTACGTTTGAATTAAAACACGACCGTTCTTAAGAGTGTCAGGAATGTAATAACTAATTTATTTAGAGGAATTTGGGTTTTTATAACCTTACAAATGAGTCTTATCGATATTCTTATCCATAGAGTTTACATATGTTCAGACATTACATTTATCTTGTTTGAATAGGTCAGAGTATCGGATTTACTTATCTTAAATGTTTGTAGAGGTATTCGAATTCGTATCTGTTTAAAGGTTATCTTATTTGTTTAGGTCAGTTTTACAAATGTACTTTAATTATCTTATCGGAGTTTCTATTTGGTTAGGTTAGAGTTTATCACCAAACTACGCTTATACCGTCTTGGTTATGTGGCTCTTTGTTATTATCTATATCCTTATCGGTAGTCGTTGGTTGGGACGTAACTCACGTGACAAGATCGCTCTCTTGCGGGCGGCCGGCGAGTATAGGCGGACGACAAAGCAACTACTGAACCTGCAGTTGTTGGGCTTTGACTCGTGTACGCCTATCTACCTAAACGAACAGCTGACGAGAGAGACTTACACTATTTTCAAAGAGGCTATGCGGATGAAGAGACAAAGATTCCTAACGGCAGTTTTCTGTCGACGTGCCTGCGTTTATGTTAAGCGAAGTGAGAGGTCAGAGCCAATGTGTGTGGAGAGCTTTCAAACTCTCTTACGAATGCAAGCCGAAAGCTGTGAAATTTCGGCTAATGCTCCGCCAGAATAAGCGTTACTTTTTTAATCTTTTTATTGTGTATATTTATTTTATTTGTAACAATTGCCGTATTAATGTTTCTTTCTCTTTAATGTATTTGTTTATTTTTTTTACTATCATTATTGATATTTTTGCTTTATTGACGTTATATATTATGCTATTTTTTGGTGTGCTTCAAATAGGCTGTAAAATCAAACTTTTTAAATGTCAGCATCTCTGATTTCAACCAAAGCGAGCAGCCATGCAATGGTTAGAGTTCTTTGCAAGCAAAATATGGGTCTGAAAATTTGTCATATAAATGCTCAAAGCCTTTTTAAAAAGATGGATGAGTTTCGTTATATGTTTGTGAATTCTACTGTTCATATTGTATGTGTCTCTGAAACGTGGTTTGTCCCTGGTTTAAATGACTTGTCTATTACTTGTGACGGCTTTAATGTTTTTCGTTCTGATCGTGTAAGTCGTGTAAGGTGGTGTAGCAGTTTTTGTTTCAAATAGAATAAAATGTAAAGTTGTACTAAAACATCCCCTTGACAGCCCAATTAAATATATATTTTTGGAATTGAATACCATGAACAATAATATAACAATGCTTTTAGGATGTGTGTATAGGGCACATAAAAACATTGACTACTCTGGTTTAACTGACGCAATAGCAAATTCGACCCTGACTTATACCGACGTTATAATAATTGGTGACCTAAACAGCAATATGCTTCATGACCATAACTTATCAAGCGAAATGAATGCTCTAGACCTAAAACTTTTAAATGCATCAAAACCAACTCATTTCTCTGAAACTGCCACTACACTACTTGACGTTATTTTTGTAAATAAAATTGACAAAGTAATGTTATATGACCAAATTTCAGTACCTGCTTTTTCAAAACATGACCTCATTTTTCTCTCTTATGACACGAAACTTGACTTTAGTAATCAGACAATTCAATACAGATATATACAAAAATATGGATAATAGTAGACTATGTAATGACTGCAGTATGTGTGATTGGCACAGTATTTACTCTTTTCCATCTGTTGATACCCAGTTAAGCTTGCTTCAAAATAATATTGAATACCTGTACAATAAGCATGTACCGATTAAAACAATAGTTACTAAACCAAAGCAAAGTTCATGGTTCAACTGTGATATTAAAAGTGCAATAAAATATAGGGACAAGTTGTATGAGAAATGGAAACGCTATAAGACTGACCATTTTTATCAACAATTTAAGAATTCCAGACGTAGAGTAAATGATTTAATCAATAGTGCTAAGCGTAGATACTATGGTATTAAGCTTTCCAGTACAAACTCTACACAAAAAATATGGAGGGTACTAAAGGATGTTGGAATTGGAAGGGCTCAATCTGTGATAAATGACGACTTGGATGTAAATGTATTAAATAGTAGTTTTGTCAATATTAATGTGTGTCCAGCAACATGTAATCCGTACGTAAATTCTGTGTCGTTCAATAGTTGTGGTAGCTGTTTTAAATTTGATAATGTTAGTCAATGTGATGTACTCGAGTCAATTTTGAAAATAAAGTCAAATGCAAATGGATTAGATGAAATTAGCCCGAAGTTTGTCAAAATACTACTTCCACTAATTCTAGGACATATAACGCACATAATAAATCACGCAATAACCACATCCACTTTTCCTGACACGTGGAAAATCGCCAAGATCATGCCTATACCTAAAGCTAAAAACGAGTACAGACCAATTGCAATATTACCATATATATCAAAAGTCTTTGAAAAATTATTAGCATCGCAAATAACAACATTTATGGACACCAACAATTTTTTAAGTAATAGGCAATCTGGGTTTAGGAAAGGAAAAAGTTGCACAACCGCCATTTTAAAAATCGTTGAGGACATAAGAAGTCGTATGGACAAAAGTGAAGTAACTCTCTTGACTCTTCTAGATTTTAGTAAAGCCTTTGACACGGTCAACCACGACATTTTACTGACAAAATTAAGCAGACTATGTAATTTTTCCTCAACTGCAATTAAATTAATGAGCTCTTACTTGAGCAATAGAAAACAAGCCGTAGTTGTACAGCAATCAATCTCTGAACTTATTACAACTACGCTTGGAGTTCCACAGGGATCAATCCTAGGTCCTCTTCTGTTTACAAATTATGTTAATGATCTTCCAAGCGTTTTGTCTATGTGTGAAGCCCATATGTATGCTGATGATGTCCAATTATATGTGAGTCGTCCTTTAAGTCAAATTAACCAATGTATCATGTTGTGTAATAATGATCTGTTACGTGTTTGTAAATGGGCAAAGAACAATGGTCTTTGCTTAATCCCGTCAAAGTGTAAGTGTATTGTGATGTATAAGAGGAAGCTAAGTGTTGACAATTTGAATAAAATCCGTGTTGATAGCGTAGACATTGATTATGTGGAAAAGGCTGCACAACAATTTAGGAATAACATTTAACAATACGCTCACATGGAAAGGCCAAATTAATAAAGCTGTGGGAAAGACATATGGCATTCTCCGACAGCTTATGCTAACACAGCCGTGGCTCCTGGTAAACACGAGAATGACTATTGCGAAAACATTAGTTACGCCAATATTATTTTATGGAATCGAAATTTTCGCCAACTGTGATAGTACTAGTCAGCAAAAGATTAAAGTAGTATTTAACAATTTAGCACGCTACGTCTTTGGACTCAAAAGATATGACCATGTAACCTGTTTTGCCAATCGTATTTTTGACTTAGATTTGAAAAACTGGACTAAATTAAAAGTATTAACTGTTCTCCATCAGATTATGACTACAAAAACGCCTGATTATCTATATGACAAATTACGTTTTTCTGTATCTTTAAGGACCTGTAATATCGTTTGCCCTAGAATAAAACTTGCATCCTCTAATAGGCACTTTTTTGTTTGGGTTGCTCGACTTTGGAATCAGCTGCCATTTGAAATTAAGACCATTAGAAGCACACCAAACTTCAGCTCTAAGCTGAAATTACACCTGCAACAGCATATGTAATAATTTATAAATATTTTAAGATTAATTTCGTTTTTCCAACTTGATTTATAATTATTTTTATATAAGATATTTTTATATAAGATTGTCAATGTGACTAGTGCACTTATTAAAAAGTACTCCTACTTGTAGCACTAGGAAATATTCAATAAATAAATAAATAAATAAAAAAATAAATAAAAAAAAACCCAAAAGAACAGTGCGGCAGTGCACAACCACAAAACGGTGCAGCAGCGCGACAACTTGCACCAAACCAACAAACAGTGCGGCAGTGCAACAATTTGTGCAACGACAACCACAAAACAGTGCAACAGAGCGACAGTTTGCACAGAACCAACAAACAGTGCGGCAGTGCAACAATTTGAGTAACGGCAACCACAAGCAGTGCGACAGTGGGACAATTTGTGCACAAGCATCAACAAAACAGTGCAGCAGCGAGATAACTTGCACAGTGCAAGTGCACAACGCCAACCAACAGTGCGGCAGCGCGACCGTTCGTGCAACAACCACCTTTGAACAACATAGCGCAGCAACATCAGCCGCAACATCATTTTTGTGTGTGTGAGTGTAAGTGTTTATCAAAGGAGCCACCTGCGGAAACACAGAAGGAGTGACCACCTCTACTACAATCAGCAGCGGGTAATACGGCCAACGGCCTTGCGTCTTTTCCTTTTCTTGGCTCCGCCTATGGAGCAGTGGCCAGTCTCTTCCGACCGTGCGGCATGAATATTTAATGTGAATCCTCAAGAATTCCTTTTTTTCCCTGGTGAAACATTTCTTTTTTATTTTGGGTGAATTTCAGGAAATCGGATGCGGGCCATAGGAGACGGGCGCATGGTCGAACCGACCGACCGGACCTGGTGCTTCGGAGATGGTCCGGGAATAGAACTTCGGTCCGTTCCGATTTCTATTTTTGAACCCTCACCGGGGACCTGGCTTGGAGACACCTGGATCCGGTCCGTGGACGGAATGTCGGTCTGCTCCGTTATCTGTCCGCGGATCTGACCAGGCGGTCGGGTCCGAGTGACGTTGGGGTCTCCCTGTAAAGGGATTTCGGTCGGATCCGTTTCTCATTCCTGGGTGCATCACCCAACGCCGACGGAAGGGGCGATCCTGTGCCCGAAACCGTTGACCCGCGTCACAGTTGGCGAGCCCTAGGAGGCGGA
This sequence comes from Drosophila quinaria, assembly GCA_035047525.1. Lineage (NCBI taxonomy): Eukaryota > Metazoa > Arthropoda > Insecta > Diptera > Drosophilidae > Drosophila > Drosophila quinaria. The sequence continues at coordinate 19,216 of JAWNPO010000184.1, forward strand.
CGCAGGATCGTGCCGACCGGCCGGACCTGGCGCCCTTATTAGGTTTGGGAATGGAAATTCGGTCTGCTTAGTTTTCTATTCCTGAATCCTCACCGGGGACCAGGCCTGGGAACCACCTCGATCCGGTCCGTGGACGGAATATCGGTCTGTTTCGTTTTCTGTCCGCGGATCTGACCAGGCGGCCGGATCTGGGCGACGTTGGTGCATCCCTGGAATGAGATCCTGGTCGGATCCGTTTCCTATTCCTGGGTGCATCACCTAACGCCGCCGGAAAGGGGCATCTTGTGTCCAAATCCGAGCCGAGGGGTTCAGGAGGTACGATGAGGACGACGCAACGGGCCTCGGGAGTCCCTTCATCGCCCTCCCGGACCACTCTTGGACTCGCCGCATGGTCGATTCAGCCGATCTTCGAGCGAGAGCGTCCGCATAGTTTCGGCGGCTCCCACCGCTCATTCCAGATGTCCCAGATGATTACAAATTTTGCTGTAACAAACCCTGGCCGGACTGAGACGCCGACTCCGGCTGGAAAAAGCTTCGTTACAGATGGCGCCCGAGCAGGGACGTCTGGAACAAAATTTTCATTAGGCAATTTTGCTTTTTTTTTTTTTTTGTTACATCTCGAGCATCGATATCGGCCGACCATTTTTTCCCCCCCTCATTGAAAAAAAAAAAACACGCCACTCATCATTGCAAAAAAGCAGGGTATCATAGGGTCACTATAGTTTTTTTTATTTTTTTATCAAAGTACTAAGAAAATCTGCGAGCTCGTCAGAAAAGTCACATTTCCCACCACGTGGTATTTTTATTTTTATTTATCTCTCGCCTGACCTGCAAAATTTCCCTTGCCCAGAATCTTTTTTTTTCACTCGCCCCGGGCGGACGCCTGACATTTGGAAAATACCTTGTAAATCAGGCGTATTGATTTTTAGGGTATTTCAATCTTTTTTCCTTTTTTTTTCCCTTTCCCTCTCGGAAGCCCACATGTAAAATTTTTTTGAAGGGGCAATTATATTTTGGAATTTTGTTGAGAGTCTTTTCTTTATCTCTTCGATGACAAGTAGCAGCGGTCCGTCGCACAGCGGGAGATTTTTGGGTTTGCTGTTTCCAGATCGCGAGGGACCGGAGGAGAGAAGCGCGGGTCGCGACGCTGACACTGCCGCCATGGATCGTCGCTACCGACCATTCCCGTGGCGCTATTACGGAGCACCAGCGCTGGACACCGAACAGCCTCAAGGGTTCGGACGAGAGCCGCTCCACAGAGCCCAACCCCTTCGTATGGGGACCCGCGCCACCACTGAGCCCGGTGCGAGAGGCCGCTAGAGGGGCCGGCGCCGCGAGAGCAGCCGTTGGTTGGGGCCAACCCAACTGGGTGGCCGCCCCCGCAACGTGGCAGCTACAGGGGCTCGACGGAGTCGTGCCCGTCTCGCTGTTGGATTGTGTCGCCAGGGTACAGGGTCACGCCATCGGCCGGACCAGAGTGGTTCGCATCCAGACGGCCGGGCGAATATTCCTCGTCCGCCTCCAACGGGATGGAATAATTATGGTCATCCTAATGCCCCCAGAGTAGCATTTTGCCGGCCGGATCAGGCGGCTAAATAAAGAAAGTTTGGTTTGAAAAAAAATTTTTCGGAGTTTGTGCGCTAAAAGCGCATTGCGGCAAGCAGAGTAGGAAAACGCAAGGCAAGCAGAGCTGCAGCGCGGCAGAAATCATCACGCCGGCAGAGGCATTGCGCTCGACCACAAAACTACAGGCTAGCGCTGTCGCCACAATGGCGGGCAGAACTGCAGGCGAGCTCTGGCACCACGAGCGCGGGTAGACCGAAACCGCCGTCTACGCCTCGTGTGTGCGCAGTCGCTACGAGCCAGTTCCTGCGCCATAGGTGCGAGCAGCACCGCTACAGGCAAGTTTTGTCGCGACGCATCCGCAAGCAGCGCTACAATCTGGCTCTGTCGCCACGAGCGCGGGCAGAATTCCAAGCGAGCGAATTCTGCGCCTCGTGTGCGAGCAGCAGCCACAGGCGAGCTCTGCCGCCACAAGGGCGAGCAGAGAGCGAAGCAACATTTTTGTTGCGACGCACCCGCGAGCAGCACGACATCACGGCCTCGGCCGACGTCGGCTGCGATCGCCACAGGTCTCATAGCTCGAGCCAAAGCAGCGAGCGGGGAGTCAGTCAAGAACCGTCACCGAGAACAGTCGAGCTCAAGTCCAGTGAATAAAACTCAGAACGAGAGTCAGTCAAGAACCGTCACCGAGAACAGTCGAGCTCAAGTCCAGTGAATAAAACTCAGAACGAGAGTCAGTCAAGAACCGTCACCGAGAACAGTCGAGCTCAAGTCCAGTGAATAAAACTCAGAACGAGAGTCAGTCAAGAACCGTCACCGAGAACAGTCGAGCTCAAGTCCAGTGAATAAAACTCAGAACGAGAGTCAGTCAAGAACCGTCACCGAGAACAGTCGAGCTCAAGTCCAGTGAATAAAACTCAGAACGAAAGTCAGTCAAGAACCGTCACCGCGAACAGTCGAGCTCAAGTCCAACGAATAAAACCCAGAACGGGAGTCAGTCAAGAACTTTCAAAGCGAGCAGTCGACATCAAAAATAAAAATAACTAAGCAAAGCCAAGTAAATCAACGCGAGTAAAACCACAAAGCAAAGCAAAGTAAACCAACGCGATTAAAAATCGAAAAGCAAAGCAAAGTAAACCAACGCGATTAAAATCATTTAAAAAAAACCCAGCAATTAAATCAACGCGAACTAATTAAAATAACCCAGCCGCGACTGGTTGCCTTCCGAAAAAAAATCTAGCATTCAACCACGTGCGCCTAACCTAAAGAAACTTTTTCCGCCCATCGCGACTGAACAAAACACGTGCGCCAGACAACATGGTCAGCGTCAGTTGGGTTTATTTCCGGCGCCGGGACCAACTCATAGCGATCGCAACGGAGTTTGGCCTCGATCCTGAGGGAACCGTGGCGGACCTCCGTGCCCGGGTTGCGGAATTCGTTTCCATAAGCAGCTAGAAAATCCTGCTTGAACCTGGCCCATTACGCTCACCTGCAACCGATTGACGCGGAACCAGTGACTAGCATTTCCCGTGAGCTATCGGGATAGCCTCGTGAGATCCGGACCACAGTCGATTCCAAGAGTCGGTCCTGCAGCGTGCTCCCTGTTCCACAGAGATCAAGTGGTGCCACTAGTAGATCGTAACTGCGCATCGAAGTGGAGTCACCCACCGGATGCACTTTCTCCGCTATTGTGCGATAGGCTGCGTCCGTGCGAACCGTAGCCATTCTCCGCAGTACGCAGAATGGCTACGATTCGCACGGACGGCACCCTATCGCACAATAGCGGAGAACGTGCATCCGATGGTGACTCCACTTCGATGCGCAGTTACGGATCTACTTATAGCTCCACTTGAACTCTGTGGAACAGGAACACGCTGCAGCCCACCTGATCGACCTGGCCCACCATTCACAAGCTATTCCAGAATTGCTCACGGGAAATGCGAGTGACTGGTTCCGCGTCAGTCGGTTGCAGGGAGCATCATGGGCCAGGTTCAAGCAGGATTTTCTAGATTTTTTCTTGCCCCGAATTCCGCAACCCGGGCACGGAGGTCCGCCACGGTTCCCTCAGGATCGAGGCCAAACTCCGTTGCGATCGCTATGAGTTGGTCCCGGCGCCGGAAATAAACCCAACTGACGCTGACCATGTTGTCTGGCGCACGTGTTTTGTTCAGTCGCGATGGGCGGAAAACGTTTCTTTAGGATAGGCGCACGTGGTTGGATGCTAGATTTTTTTTCGGAAGGCAACCAGTCGCGGCTGGGTTATTTTAATTAGTTCGCGTTGATTTAATTGCTGGGTTTTTTTTTAAATGATTTTAATTGCGTTGGTTTACTTTGCTTTGCTTTTCGATTTTTAATCGCGTTGGTTTACTTTGCTTTGCTTTGTGGTTTTACTCGCGTTGATTTACTTGGCTTTGCTTAGTGATTTTTATTTTTGATGTCGACTGCTCGCGTTGAAGGTTCTTGACTGACTCCCGTTCTGGGTTTTATTCGTTGGACTTGAGCTCGACTGTTCGCGGTGACGGTTCTTGACTGACTCTCGTTCTGAGTTTTATTCACTGGACTTGAGCTCGACTGTTCTCGGTGACGGTTCTTGACTGACTCTCGTTCTGAGTTTTATTCACTGGACTTGAGCTCGACTGTTCTCGGTGACGGTTCTTGACTGACTCTCGTTCTGAGTTTTATTCACTGGACTTGAGCTCGACTGTTCTCGGTGACGGTTCTTGACTGACTCCCCGCTCGCTGCTTTGGCTCGAGCTATGAGACCTGTGGCGATCGCAGCCGACGTCGGCCGAGGCCGTGATGTCGTGCTGCTCGCGGGTGCGTCGCGACAAAAATGTTGCTTCGCTCTCTGCTCGCCCTTGTGGCGGCAGAGCTCGCCTGTGGCTGCTGCTCGCACACGAGGCGCAGAATTCGCTCGCTTGGAATTCTGCCCGCGCTCGTGGCGACAGAGCCAGATTGTAGCGCTGCTTGCGGATGCGGTGCTGCTCGCACCTATGGCGCAGGAACTGGCTCGTAGCGACTGCGCACACACGAGGCGTAGACGGCGGTTTCGGTCTACCCGCGCTCGTGGTGCCAGAGCTCGCCTGCAGTTCTGCCCGCCATTGTGGCGACAGCGCTAGCCTGTAGTTTTGTGGTCGCGCGCAATACCTCTGCCGGCGTGATGATTTCTGCCGCGCTGCAGCTCTGCTTGCCTTGCGTTTTCCTACTCTGCTTGCCGCAATGCGCTTTTAGCGCACAAACTCCGAAAAATTTTTTTTCAAACCAAACTTTCTTTATTTAGCCGCCTGATCCGGCCGGCAAAATGCTACTCTGGGGGCATTAGGATGACCATAATTATTCCATCCCGTTGGAGGCGGACGAGGAATATTCGCCCGGCCGTCTGGATGCGAACCACTCTGGTCCGGCCGATGGCGTGACCCTGTACCCTGGCGACACAATCCAACAGCGAGACGGGCACGACTCCGTCGAGCCCCTGTAGCTGCCACGTTGCGGGGGCGGCCACCCAGTTGGGTTGGCCCCAACCAACGGCTGCTCTCGCGGCGCCGGCCCCTCTAGCGGCCTCTCGCACCGGGCTCAGTGGTGGCGCGGGTCCCCATACCAAGGGGTTGGGCTCTGTGGAGCGGCTCTCGTCCGAACCCTTGAGGCTGTTCGGTGGCGGTTCTACGCCGGAACGACCGGTAGGCTCCATCGAGATGTCCAGCGCTGGTGCTCCGTAATAGCGCCACGGGAATGGTCGGTAGCGACGATCCATGGCGGCAGTGTCAGCGTCGCGACCCGCGCTTCTCTCCTCCGGTCCCTCGCGATCTGGAAACAGCAAACCCAAAAATCTCCCGCTGTGCGACGGACCGCTGCTACTTGTCATCGAAGAGATAAAGAAAAGACTCTCAACAAAATTCCAAAATATAATTGCCCCTTCAAAAAAATTTTACATGTGGGCTTCCGAGAGGGAAAGGGAAAAAAAAAGGAAAAAAGATTGAAATACCCTAAAAATCAATACGCCTGATTTACAAGGTATTTTCCAAATGTCAGGCGTCCGCCCGGGGCGAGTGAAAAAAAAAGATTCTGGGCAAGGGAAATTTTGCAGGTCAGGCGAGAGATAAATAAAAATAAAAATACCACGTGGTGGGAAATGTGACTTTTCTGACGAGCTCGCAGATTTTCTTAGTACTTTGATAAAAAAAATAAAAAAAACTATAGTGACCCTATGATACCCTGCTTTTTTGCAATGATGAGTGGCGTGTTTTTTTTTTTTCAATGAGGGGGGGGGGGGGGGAAAAATGGTCGGCCGATATCGATGCTCGAGATGTAACAAAAAAAAAAAAAAAGCCAAATTGCCTAATGAAATTTTTGTTCCAGACGTCCCTGCTCGGGCGCCATCTGTAACGAAGCTTTTTCCAGCCGGGGTCGGCGTCTCAGTCCGGCCAGGGTTTGTTACAGCAAAATTTGTAATCATCTGGGACGGCTGGAATGAGCGGCGGGAGCGTCAGAAAATATGCGGACGCTCTCGCTCGAAGATCGGCAGAAACGACCATGTGGTGGGCCCAAGAGTGACCCAGGAGGACGATGAAGGGACTCCCGAGGCCCGTTGCGTCATCCTCATCGTACCTTCCTGAACCCCTCGGCTCGGATTCGGACACAGGATGCCCCTTTCCGGCGGCGCTGGGTGATACACCCAGGAATGAGATGCGGATCTGACCAGGATCTCATTCCAGAGGGGTGTCTCAACGTCGCTCAGACCCGGCCGCATGGTCAGATCCGCGGACAGAAAACGGAACAGACCGATATTCTGTCCCCGGACCGGATCCAGGTGGTTCCCAGGCCTGGTCCCCGGTGAGGATCCAAGAATAGAAATGGGAACGGACCGAATTTCTATTCCCGGACCATCTTCGGAGCACCAGGTCCGGTCGGGCGGCTCGATCATGCGCCCGTCTCCAATGGCCCGCATCCGGCTTCCTGAAATTATTGGGTTTTGATATTAACAAAAATTCATATCATTAAGTCGGCGCCGCACGGCCGGAAGAAACTGGCAGCTGCTCCATAGGCGGAGCCGAGAAAATTGAAGGCAATAGGCCGTTGACCGGCTTACCCGCTGCTGGTCGTTTGTTCGAGGCTTCACTCTACTTGCTTGTTCCGCAAGTGGCTCCTTGCGTTCTCATCCGAACACACACTTCACGTGTGGTCTTCTCCGCTGCCGGCTGCTAGCCGTGGGTGAAGGCGGAGGACTTGCCCTTCACGCGCGAGATAACACACGCCCGAGGTGTTGCAGTTGGTCGCGCTGCGCTGTGCTTGTTGCTGGTGGTGCTGCTGGTGGCTAAAAAGCCCGCGCACACACACACAACCGTGGCGGCTGAAAAGCTCGCGCACACACGCACACTCGGGCTGCCACTTATAGCGCTGCGCGGCGCTGTGGTTTTTGCTGTAGTTGTTGTTTTTGCAATGTATGCAGACACGTGCACTTTTGCACACACACACACTTGGGCTATTGTTGGTGGCCGATTGTTTGGCACTTTGCAGGATTGTCTATGCCGTTGCTTGGTTTTATGCACTCCTGCACTTTTGCATGCACACACTTATGTTCTTGCTGGTGGCAGAAATCGCGGAACACGTGCAACGCTGGTTGCTGTGGTTGTTGCGGTGGTCGTTCTCGGGAATCCTGCGTAATTAAAAACACACGTCCGTTCTTTACGAGCTCGTCAGAAAAGTGACGCTTGCCGGCGTGGCGGAAATTCCACCATGTTTTCCTGGTAGTTCATATCGGGAACTAAATGAGTGAGCTCGCTTCATTGGGTCGTTCACGAGAACGAAATATCGAATGAAATGATCGCGACTATGTGCGTCAAGATAGCAACGGTTCTTTAGCAACGAAAAACGGAACTTGGTTCATGAGTCGGAACCAGTTATGAACTTTCTTATTTTTAAGCGTTATTAGACCTTTAATCAATAAACAAATGATGCAGAATAGTAGAAAATTAATTAATCTATAATTTAAAGCAAAGTTTTGGCCATTTCAGCTTTTCAAATGGGTGTAACAAGTGAATAAAGAAAGTGAAAACGTGAACATTTTCACCATTTCTTAAAATGCAAAGTTTAGGGTGAACGGCGGGGAAAACCGCTAATGCACGATTAAAGAGAGCAATTTCACCTTTCTATGGTACCATTTCTAAGAAAAGTTATGGTAACGTTTTTGAGATATTTTGAAATGAGCGAAGCTACATCGGTGAAAGTCCCATACAAAATGACCGCCAAAATACATACCTTGTTTTCAAACCATAATTGCTAATCGTAAGACTAGCGGCGGAAAACGCGGCATATAGAAAATAAAAGGTACAAGCTTGGGGAAGCTATTGCATTAAATTCAGAGAAAGTTATCGTACAGTTTTTGAGAAAATTAATTAATTGTAAATCAACCCCAAAAAGTTCATGAGCAAGTCCTGTCGAACTAGTAGCTCCAACGTGAACTAAACTACTACGTAACAGAACTACGTAACAGCGTGTCAGAAATCGTTGCTAACTTTTTTCTAACGGCGGGAGATGCACGGTATGTGGGAGTATTGGGAATAATTTTACAAGCATTTTCGTATGCAAGTCATCAATAAATATCGTAGGGTTTTTGAGAAATTTGCATTTGAAAAATCACTTAAAACAGCGTGGCAGCATTTGTGCATGAACAGAGAAAGGTGGCATCTTTTTTGTGCCAAAAAAAAATCGTTGCTAACTTTTTTTTCTAACGGCGGGAGATGCACGGTATGTGGGAGTATTGGGAATAATTTTACAAGCATTTTCGTATGCAAGTCATCAATAAATATCGTAGGGTTTTTGAGAAATTTGCATTTGAAAAATCACTTAAAACAGCGTGGCAGCATTTGTGCATGAACAGAGAAAGGTGGCATCTTTTTTGTGCCAAAAAAAAAATCGTTGCTAACTTTTTTTCTAACGGCGGGAGATGCACGGTATGTGGGAGTATTGGGAATAATTTTATAAAAATTTAGCCGTATGCATTATTCTATTCAGAGCTCACATTGCTGAGCAATTCGCATTTGTATTTTCTTAAAAATGAACATGGCAACTCATGTTGATAAATAGATGAGGACACACGTTTTACAACAGTAAATAGATGGCGCCAGCACATCGTCACGTCGAAGAAGAGCATTTTACGTAAACGTTTTTTTGAAAGCTACGATATTATTTTATTAATTCATAATATATGCATTATTATTATGTATTATATGGATTATATACTTCAATATTGAAAGTATTACCTCTTTATTATCCAGTAAAATAATTTGTAGTTGTATTTGATAAATTCTATCAGCGTCTTAAAACAATGAAAAAAGGATGAATAAAGAATAAAGTAAAATAAATTAAAAAAAATCATTTTTTTTGGATAGGTACGTGACGATGTGCTGGCGCCATCTATTTACTGTTGTAAAACGTGTGACCTCATCTATTTATTAACATGAGTTGCCATGTTCATTTTTAAGAAAATACAAATGCAATTTGCTCAGCAATGTGAGCTCTGAATAGAATAATGCATACGGCTAAATTTTTATAAAATTAAAGCCAATACTCCCACATACCGTGCATTTCCCGCCGTTCATATTTTATTCTAGCAACGAAAATGTAAAAAGTGTGACCTCATCTATTTATCAACGTGAGTTGCCATGTTCATTTTTAAGAAAATACAAATGCGAATTGCTCAGCAATGTGAGCTCTGAATAGAATAATGCATACGGCTAAATTTTTATAAAATTATTCCCAATACTCCCACATACCGTGCATCTCCCGCCGTTAGAAAAAAAGTTAGCAACGATTTTTTTTTGGCACAAAAAAGATGCCACCTTTCTCTGTTCATGCACAAATGCTGCCACGCTGTTTTAAGTGATTTTTCAAATGCAAATTTCTCAAAAACCCTACGATATTTATTGATGACTTGCATACGAAAATGCTTGTAAAATTATTCCCAATACTCCCACATACCGTGCATCTCCCGCCGTTAGAAAAAAAGTTAGCAACGATTTCTGACACGCTGTTACGTAGTTCTGTTACGTAGTAGTTTAGTTCACGTTGGATCTACTAGTTCGACAGGACTTGCTCATGAACTTTTTGGGGGTTGATTTACAATTAATTAATTTTCTCAAAAACTGTACGATAACTTTCTCTGAATTTAATGCAATAGCTTCCCCAAGCTTGTACCTTTTATTTTCTATATGCCGCGTTTTCCGCCGCTAGTCTTACGATTAGCAATTATGGTTTGAAAACAAGGTATGTATTTTGGCGGTCATTTTGTATGGGACTTTCACCGAGGTAGCTTCGCTCATTTCAAAATATCTCAAAAACGTTACCATAACTTTTCTTAGAAATGGTACCATAGAAAGGTGAAATTGCTCTCTTTAATCGTGCATTAGCGGTTTTCCCCGCCGTTCCCCCTAAACTTTGCATTTTAAGAAATGGTGAAAATGTTCACGTTTTCACTTTCTTTATTGACTTGTTACACCCATTTGAAAAGCTGAAATGGCCAAAACTTTGCTTTAAATTATAGATTAATTAATTTTCTACTATTCTGCATCATTAGTTTATTGATTAAAGGTCTAATAACGCTTAAAAATAAGAAAGTTCATAACTGGTTCCGACTCATGAACCAAGTTCCGTTTTTCGTTGCTAAAGAACCGTTGCTATCTTGACGCACATATCGCGACTTATTCCGTGCGCTGGTTCTTCGTGAGAACTGAACATTGTTCGCTCCATGCGATGTTCAAAAGAAAAAAAAAAGGCCGAATGAGCGAGCGCGATCCAATGGCTCCCTCATTGGAATCAAAACAAAGTAAAAATTATTGTGGGGCAGCAGAATGCTGCTTCACAACTTTTACCTCGTAAAGAGGTTTTTTTTAGAAGATTTTCTGACACGCTGAAGGTGTTGATTGCTGACCGTCAGCCAGAAGTTGGAAATACCTTTGACATCCTCAGGCATACGCTTGGTAATCTTCATCAATTGATGGACTCTTGGAGACCATCCGACTGGACTATCGCAACCAGATATCGATTTGCCAGCTAGCTATCGGCATAACTCAGGGATGAGTCGACCTCGATAGCTGGCGAGTCGGGTAACAAAATATTTATATTTTTACTTTCGGAATAAAATACTCGGAATGGTTTCTCAAACACCTACACGGACAATCTGCTGGCAAGGATCTGGTGGACAGATGACATTATCCACACACACGATGCCCTCCCATCCTATAGTCGGCTCTCAATATTTGTGCCGACTCCCTAATCCACACTTCACCCAACCTACCACATATCCATCTCACCCGAATAAATAAATCAACAAATCATTTCAATGAACGTCATAATATTTAATTATGAATAATACCTTTTTCTAACATTTTTCAATTCATACGATAGTTTTCGTGTTTAATGTCCGACACCTAACAAAATCCAACTTTCTGGCAACCCGGTTTAAGTAGGCGCGAATGTAAACAAAACAAAGATATGCAAATCGGAATAAATATGACAAATAAGTTTGGTGGATAGACAATAACTCTTATAAGACTGCGTGAGCGATTGCGATTTGGCTATGGCAGGTAAGTATTCTTCCCTAAAGAGCAGACTGGCGGTATGCGGGTATGTTGTAGTGTTCACGCACTATGCAAATCAATTGAATAAATACATCAATTTACAGGGGTTAGAAGCTGCCAGTGGTGTCCTCGGGAGGCAAGGCGACACCTGCTGACTACAGCTGCTTGGATGCGAAAAGGTACCCGTGCCTGCGCCGTGGCACTTTGTGCGCCTATGGATGACTCACGCGCAATCCTTGTGGCTGTGTTTAGTGCGTCTTGAATTGGGGGATATAGAGCAGGTAGATGTCCTTCATCCCAGGCACCAACGTAGGCCACCGCCCACACCCTGAGATTAAGAGTTCTCATCTATCGACTGAGTTAGCCGGGCATAATAATGTCATGTCTTTCCTTTCAGATCCCGCATCCAGATACCGCTCCTCCGCCAGCACGCGGCCGGTATAACGCCTCCACTACTGGAATTTTACCTGGTTCTCTAACCGGCTGCGGATCATCATCGTTCTTGACCAGCCTTCGCTGGAGCCTGATGTGGTGCTGTTCCTGAAGGCGACAGCGCAAGTTCTGCCAACTTATCCATTTTCTCATTCTCGCATGCCAACAAATCGACTTCTTGGGTCCACCGTCCATCGGCACATAAAAACCACGAACTCCTTCGACCCCATGCAACTGAAAATCCTTTTCTGGATCTTTCCATGGCCTCGATCGGGATTCCGAGTATTCTGGAGAGGCGACCGAGATCTGCAAATGCTTCTCTCTGTGATGTGGACTCCTTTCCTCCATTCGCGCTTTCTGCAGGGCCTCCTGTTTCCGGTTGTCTTCTTTATCGGCGAGGACGCTCCGAGCTGCTTCCGATGGAGGAGATGGCAATGATGGCACCGGTCCCAGCACCTGCTGTGCCTTCAGAGCCTAGTTGTGCCACTTATCGACGAGGGACTCTGCAGTTTCTGTGCCAAGGAGAGCTGTAGGGAGTTCCATGAGCGAAGGAAGCTGCTGCTGCTCTGGCACGGGATCCACGGAATACATGCATCGGACAGTTTCCCGGATCTGCGTCATGAAGCTCAGCATTTCTTGCCGGATTATAGCCTTATATTCGGCGAGCTGGGTACCCATCGCCGCCATATATGTCTCCTGTGCCTGGAACATCGCGATGTTTATTGCCGACCTAAGCTCGCTCGGTATTTTAGCTGTTTGTATGTCCATAGTGCTACCTCTATATTTTTCCTATTTGTCTATCACTAAATATTTCATTAATTCCTATCACATGCAACTTAAATAATAAATAACAAAAATGACAAGCTATTCTATTACTACTTTCATATTGATTGTTCAACAATCTCCAATGTGCCGTCAAGCACAAGCAACTTATTATTTGTTAAGTTAAAGGGACACTGGCTACGGACAGACGGACTGGTTTAAGAAAAACGTCTTGCTTGTTCGATCTTCAATTCAGAGTGAGTTTAATTTTTCATGAGAAGCGTTTAAGTGGCTGCCGACTGCAACCGAAGCGACGGACATCGCGACGACTGAGTGCGCCTAGTATAAGAGAGATTTACAATGTGAGAGTGCATTAGAATGCTCTCTTAGCATAACTTAGATTTACATAATTCAATAGCAATTCAAATACAATTCATTTTTCTCTTTACTTAAATCTACTTATATTGACGAAATGACTGAACATCGGCCGCGTTGATAGCCCATAGGGCTTCAATCCATTGGAAGTGGCGCAAGTCGAAGAATAGATCTTTTGAAGATTCCAGTTTTCGTTCTCACGATCGCGACACGAACTTTGCCATCAGCTCCTGGCACTGTTTCCGTCACGACGCCGGTGACCCACAGTTGAGGTGGCACGTTGTCCTCTTGCAGGACCACGACTGCGCCTGTCTGCAGATTGGCGGCCTCCTTGGTCCATTTGGCGCGCTCTTGCAGACTCGTTAGGTAGTCTCTTGACCAGTCGCTCCAAAACTGCTATTTGATGGCAGAGACGAGCTGCAATCTTTTCAAGAGCCCCAGATTGCCTTCGATTTTTGGTTGCCCTGATGCGGGAGGCAGCGTTGCGAGCGTTGTCCCGATTAGCAGATGTGCCGGAGTTATCACCTCGCCGTCGTTGGGACTGCTGCTGTCTGCGATTAGAGGCCTTGAATTGAGCACGGCCTTGACCTCCACCAGCACCGTTTGCTTCTCGTCCTCTCTGAGTAGAGCGTTTCCGATTGCTCTGACCATTAGGTGTTTGGCGGACTTGACTGCGGCCTCCCACAGGCCGCCGAAGTGAGGTGCTCTCGGAGGGATGAGCTCGAACTCGAACCTGTGAGCCGCAGCATATTCCCTGAGGCATTCGTCCTGGGCATCCATAGAGTTCGCCACATTCTGCAGGATACGAGCAGCACTCACAAAATTGGTGGCATTGTCGCAGTACAGTTTGGTGAGCGGCCCACGACGTCCCATAAACCTGGTTAAGCCTAGCAAAAAAGTATCAGATGTAAGGTCTTTAGCAAGTTCAAGATGTATGGCTTTAGAGGCAAAGCAGACAAAGACTGCTAAGTACATTTTCAGTGGTTGCTTTCCACGAATTCCTAAGGATACTCTTACAGGACCAAAATAGTCTACACCGCTTATTTCGAATGGTCTGTGACCGCTTAATCGATCAGAGGGTAAGTTTCCCATAATTTGCGGACAATAGCTGAACACTCTCGACGTGCATTGACTAACCAAATTGTTTGTTTAAGGAATCCAACTAGGGCACGAGGACCAACATGACAATTGGTTTTGTGTAGATGTTGAAGGTAGAGCTTGACAAATCTACAATTCTTGGGCATAAGCAGCGGAAACTTTGCATTGTGGGTCAAGGGTGCATGCAACAACCTACCACCAACTCGTAGTAATAAGAACTTATTGTTGCCAACTTGCTCAGCTGAAATGAATGGATTCAGTTTTTGGTAGGACGAATGTAAGCTCAACGATTTTCGAAGTTTGCCAATATGCTCTGCAAATGATTCCTGTTGAATGATCTCGACCATGGTTAGAAAGGCGGCACTATATTCATCTGCTGAAGGCACAATTGACTTCCAAGACCCTCCCTTTCGCTTGTTGATAAAACGAAGTACATATGCAACGATGCCAATTACCTTTAAGTAGGACGACGAATCTTGCACAATTTGCAGGAATGGGTGTGGCTCTGCATCGGCCGCGATTAGCGCGGTTGCACATTTTTTCTTATCTAACGACTTTTCTGGTTCCTTCAGAGTGAGGTGGGCGTTTTGGGGCCACTTTGTATCATCTTCCTGCAAAAATTCGGGACCTTCAAGCCACAGCGAAGACTTTAGATCATTTACCGAACAACCTCTCGACACCAAATCAGCTGGATTCTCATGAGTCGGAACATGACGCCACACTGCGGTTGACGTGATGTCTTGTATGTCTGCAACCCTGTTTGCGACGAAAGTTGTCAGTTGCGACGGGTGAATTTGAAGCCAATGAAGAACCACTTCCGAGTCGGACCACAAGATTACCCTATCGATTGGAACGTCCACTATGTTTCGAATTTCTTCCCAGACATTTGCTAAACAGGTGAGCTGCACAAAGCTCTAGACGAGGCACTGTTTTCGTTTTTAGTGGAGCTACTCTAGATCGGGAAGTTAATAGTCGAACCGCAACTTTATTGTTGTCGTGGACAACTCGTATGTATAAACAACAACCATATGCCCTTGTTGAAGCGTCAGCGAATCCATGGATTTGACACTGGCCTCTTCTATGAATGCCAACATATCTTGGAATGCGTATCGAATTGAGCCCTACAAAGTCGTTAGCAATTGCCATCCATCTTTGATGCAACGTCGCGGGGATGGATTCGTCCCAATCTAAGGAGAGAAGCCAGAGTTCTTGAAGGAATATTTTTGTCCTGGTTATTAGAGGGCATAATAAACCTAAAGGATCAAATAGTCTGGCGATGAATGATAGAATTAATCGTTTTGTTGTCAATTCTTCTGCCTTCGTTTCCGTGAAACAGAATTTGAAGACGTCCATCTGTGGGTTCCACACTAAGCCAAGTGTTTTCAAATCATCTTGATCTCCACAGGAAATTGACGAGTCATTTTGGTTGACTTCGTCAGTTTGACAATTCGCTGCCCATTTTGTTAATACAAATCCGGCAGGTTCTAATATATCAACTAGCTGTTGTCGCAACAGCGTTAGCTCCTTTACTGAATCTGCTCCTGTTAACAAATCGTCCACATAAAAATCATTAGCTAGAGCATGGGAGCCGAGAGGATGCGAATTCATGTGAACGTCGCTAAGGTACTTTAGACATCGTACTGCTAAAAAAGGGGCGCTAGCAGTTCCATAAGTAACTGTATTCAACCGATATATTTGCAATGGATCTGTTGGGTTTCGTCTCCAGACAATTAACTGGAAGTTCCGCTGCGCCTCGTCAATTTCGACTTGACGGTACATTTTTGTGATATCTGCAGTTAATGCGTATTTGCGACAGCGAAATTTTAACAACGTGGCATACAGACACGGCTGTATAGTTGCTCCAACCATTAACAAATCGTTTAATGATACTTGCGTCGTGGTCTTACAGGATGCGTCAAAAACGACACGAAGTTTGGTGGACGTGCTCTGTGGTCTTTCCACGCATTGGTACGGAATGAAACAATGCGGTTCTCTCGGAATGAGGTTATCAGTTGCCGTCATGTGACCAAGGCTCAGATATTCTTCCATAAAGGCAATGAACATTGATCGCATGGCCGGTCTGTTATGGACTCGTCTTTCTAATGACAAGAAGCGTCTTTTTGCTACTTCGTATGACGATCCGAGACAACTTGGACTAGACTTGAATGGCAACGATACTTGAAAACGACCTGAGGGCAGTCGAGCAATGCTTTGAACAAAGCTTTTTTCACACAGAATTTGTTCTGGGGTAGATATTTTGTCAATAGACGCATTTGGAACTTGTTCCAACTCCCAGAATCTTTTCACAAGTTTGTCAAGAGGGCAGGACTCTTGCAGTGTGCTCACCATAGAGCAGGCACTTGTTAATTGTGAACCTGTAGTTTTACAGCGTCCAGACACCACCCACCCAAACACAGTGTTCTGCAATGTGGGTGTATCTCTGCCTTGCTTTATATGACCTTCCTTCAACAAATCAAAGAAATCGTCTGCTCCTAAAAGAACATCGACTTTTTGTGGCTTATAATAGTACGGATCAGCAAGTGGAAGCTCACTTGGTACTGACCATGTACTAGGAGGCATTGTCTTCTCTGGCTGATAAGAGGAGATGCTCTTGAGGACAACAAAATCAGCAACTAATTCAAAGGGGTGAATTCGAGAGCTAATTGTTGTTTGCACAACCTGATGTGCTGACAAACTGGACTTTCCGATGCCCAAGAGATTTATGTCCTTTCGAATTCTTTTGAGCCTTAGACTTCTTGACAGTTCCTCCGTTATGAAATTCACTTGTGAACCTGAGTCTAAGAGCACTCGAGCTGGTTGTTGTTGGCATGCGTTGCCTTTAATTCTAACAATAGCGGTAGCCAGAACTACTTGATCAACTTCCGATGCCATTGCGTGATTGGAGGATACGAAGTGAATTGTTTGCTGAGCACCTGTGGATTGTTGAGCGTGTACGTCGCGAATACTCGACTCTGTTGTGTAGCGATGCAACAACGCATTTAGAAACACCATGTCCCTTTCGCAAACAATTTAGGCACAACGCAACATCCTTAGCGAATTTAAATCTATTTGCAACCGAGGCTGCAGCGAAAGACGGGCAGTTGATAATGAAATGCTCGTTCGATTTACAATAAATGCATTTCGACTCTTGATTGCTGGTAGCCTGAGACACTGCTAGAGACGTTCTTCCCGACTGCCTTTTATTAGTGGGCTCACGATCTGACTTATTGGACTTTGATCTACCTACTGTGCTTGCCTCAGCAGATAAATGCTGGTAGCGCTTATTGAGCTTCACAATCCTTCCACAACGGAATTGTCTTGTAATCCAAACTCTCTTCCCATTTGGATCGAGTTACTGGATCTACTTTAGCCATTACAGTGTGTATCAGCATTGCGTTAGCTATCTTCTTTTCATCTCCTACTAACAATAACGACTCGAAAATGGCAGTCACGGTGTCTATAAGGGTGCGCAGAGAAGTAGCTGAGGGGTTCTGCATAGGCTGAATATCAAACAGCTTTGCTATACCGTCGAAAAATATCAAGCACTCATTGTCGTAAACTTGTTTTAGTGCAGATAGGGCCTTTGGATAATTCTCATTAGTCACTTGAAACGCCTTGACAGTTCCCAATGCTTCCTTCTCTAAACAGGTAATTAAATGGTTGAATTTTTCAATGTTGCTGAGAGTTCAATCACAATCTATAATATTTGTAAATAGCCCCATGAAGTTTTTGTACTCCGAATAGTTGCCACTAAACCTAGGGAGCTTCATTTTAGGAAGGTTTTTTGCGTGTGACATTGATGCATTTGCCCATGATTCATTTTGATTATGAGTGGGAGGACGACTGTTAATAGACATTAGAAGTGCCTTGGCTGACACGCATAAATCCTCAAGGTCTGCACGAGATGACAAGCTGGGATCTATGTCATCTATTTTAAGTTGCAAACTAAAGGCCCGATTAATATATTGATCAAGAATATCTAGGCGACATTCTACTTGAAGTGGATCCAGGGAAAATCGATCAATTCTCAATATCGCCCTTTACACTCTCTATTTGTTTAAGGAGAATCTCACTGTCATCAGGTGAATCAAAAGACTCACACGATGGTTGTTTTGTGGCCCTGCGCCTACTACCAACCATGTTGAATTATAAATATGCAAACCAAATTGATATTAGGACAAATATGCCTTGTCCGACTGTGCCTCACAATGCTACGATCAGCTGTTGCGACAAGCGAATATGTAGATATGCCCGAAGATGAAAGTGAGAGAGTATGCGATGACAGCTGTTGTTGAAGAGTCAACAACAACAACAATTATATGACCAATCGCTTACCCAAACGAAGGGAAGTGTGTATGTATGTATTTAGCTTCTATAGCGAACGTCAGCACAAGAGAGTCCACGAAGTAAAGAGAAATGCAGCGGCAGTAAACAACAACAATGAAATGCGCGCAGAACTCAAAGCGAACGAAAAGAACTTTGTATGTATGTGTGCGTGTGCAAATGTTTAGCTTCTATAGCGAACGCCAGCACAAGCGAGAATATAAAGTTGAGAGAGAGAGAGAACTGCAGCGGCAATAAACAACAACAATGATATGCGCGCAGAACTCAAAGCGAACGAAAGAACTTTGTATGTATGTGTGCGTGTGCAAATGTTTAGCTTCTATAGCGAACGCCAGCACAAGCGAGAATATAAAGTTGAGAGAGAGAGAACTGCAGCGGCAATAAACAACAACAATGATATGCGCGCAGAACTCAAAGCGAACGAAAAGGAAATATGTATGTATGTGTGTGTGCGAGCAGACGTTTAGCTTCGATTAAACGCCCGCACCAAGCGAAAGACAAAAACGTTGAGAGAACTGCGGGGCCGATGTACTTTTCGGCTTCTGCAGCGAACGCCGGCAATAGAGAGATGATGATGAGAACAGCTACGGTAAATTCAGCAGCAGCGATACGAAAGCGAAGGCGGGAAGTTGAACGCTCTGAGCTGTTCTTTTACCGCAAAATAACATGTACATATGTATAATTGTATATGTTTGTATGTATGCATAGGCAATAAGTGCATACCATGTATATATGTGTTACTTACGGCTTATTGCATTAACACCTGTGACTGACCATGGGCGTGACAACAGTTACCCTGTCTCATCATTTTCCACAACAAATGACTCCAAGTTAAAGATGTCCAACAACGATCCAGTGACGATCCAACGGCGACTAATTCCTGGAGCAATCCAACGGCGACTAAATCCTGGAGCAATCCAACGGCGACTAAATCCTGTTGAAATCCAAACCAATCCAACGACGAAGCGTATCCAGCAGAGTGTCCACCCAGGGGCGCCTAAAATGATTGTTCAACAATCTCCAATGTGCCGTCAAGCATAATCAACTTATTATTTGTTAAGTTAAAGGGACACTGGCTACGGACAGACGGACTGGTTTAAGAAAAACGTCTTGCTTGTTCGATCTTCAATTCAGAGTGAGTTTAATTTTTCATGAGAAGCGTTTAAGCGGCTGCCGACTGCAACCGAAGCGACGGACATCGCGACGACTGAGTGCGCCTAGTATAAGAGAGATTTACAATGTGAGAGTGCATTAGAATGCTCTCTTAGCATAACTTAGATTTACATAATTCAATAGCAATTCAAATACAATTCATTTTTCTCTTTACTTAAATCTACTTATATTGACGAAATGACTGAACACATATATTACCCTATATACCAAACCCTATGTAAATAAATATGAAAATAATCCTAAAAATAACTTTTACTTTTATTAATTAAGCATAGTATCTAGCACCGCGGAAAATAAAAATAACTGTCAAACTTTATATAAAAAAAACTGTGGCCGAAACTTTTCGTTTATGATTTCGTTGCTTGAGTATCCAGCAACCTTAACGAAATCCACAAATAAATATCGATAATTGGCCTATCGACTGCGTGTGTGGACTGAGAGAACAGCTGATGCACAGCTCAGGAATATATTGCCGACAATTATTTCGCAAGTATCGATTGAAAAAATGGAAAAAAAAACTGTGCGCAAAACCAAAAACTGAGATGAAACTGTTTTTGCAACAATATATTCCGCCACCAACACAATCACTTCATCGTCAGAGTTTATTTTTTAAATTTTTTTTACATTAATTGAACTTTTAAAATTGGCGCTGTTTAAAAAGCACAGCTGTTTTATTTATGTCCCACACACACGAAATAAATAGCAAATTCCTAACATAAAAATTTCGCGGTGCTGGAGACAGGCCTTTAGCAAAGAAAATACTACAAAAAAAATGGCCTGTGATATGCAACAATTACTACAGTAGTAATCGCAAGGTCATTTAAATTGCCTAAGCTAACAAATAAACAAAAAACATCAAACAAAAAAAAAACAAACTATCGAATAAAGATCATTCACAACAAAAATGGGTGAGATAAATATGGGCAGGTGTGGGATCCGTCGGTACACATCGTAACTCCTACTTGCCAGCAGGCTCCTACTCACAAAACGACTATTTATTCTATGGATTGGTAGTGATACTGGACACTGACACGACTGGACAACAAGCGAACTGGAAAACATACTCCAAGACGTGGACCACAGTCATGACATTGAACAATAACCTACACTAATAAAATTTGAACTTTAGCAACAACAATATGGACTTCATCAGGCGTAGGAACGGCAACGCGGCTTTGGACATGATAATTCCATTCCGGGACCAGCCCCTAGACCTGACTACTCATTATCGCCATCTTTACCCAAACGCTACACCAGACAAACCAACCGTGGCAGCGATAGGCGAGGCATAAAGGTCCTCCCTACGGTCCAATCAAAGCTGGTTACCCGATGCACGCCGGGCAAGGATGACGATAGTTTTCTATTTATTTTTAATTTAATTTTAAGCCGCCTGCTTAAGGCGGAACTCTAATCCTTGCATCCTTTTCCCTTGGGCGCCACTTGTTACGATCCGACTGGACTATCGCAACCAGATATCGATTTGCCGGCTAGCTATCGGCATAACTCAGGGATGAGTCGACCTCGATATCTGGCGAGTCGGGTAACAAAATATTTATATTTTTACTTTCGGAATAAAATACTCGGAATGGTTTCTCAAACACCTACACGGACAATCTGCTGGCAAGGATCTGGTGGACAGATGACATTATCCACACACACGATGCCCTCCCATCCTATAGTCGGCTCTCAATATTTGTGCCGACTCCCTAATCCACACTTCACCCAACCAACCACATATCACCCGAATAAATAAATCAACAAATCATTTCAATAAACGTCATAATATTTAATTATGAATAATACCTTTTTCTAACATTTTTCAATTCATACGATAGTTTTCGTGTTTAATGTCCGACACCTAACAAAATCCAACTTTCTGGCAACCCGGTTTAAGTAGGCGCGAATGTAAACAAAACAAAGATATGCAAATCGGAATAAATATGACAAATAAGTTTGGTGGATAGACAATAACTCTTATAAGACTGCGTGAGCGATTGCGATTTGGCTATGGCAGGTAAGTATTCTTCCCTAAAGAGCAGACTGGCGGTATGCGGGTATGTTGTAGTGTTCACGCACTATGCAAATCAATTGAATAAATACATCAATTTACAGGGGTTAGAAGCTGCCAGTGGTGTCCTCGGGAGGCAAGGCGACACCTGCTGACTACAGCTGCTTGAATGCGAAAAGGTACCCGTGCCTGCGCCGTGGCACTTTGTGCGCCTATGGATGACTCACGCGCAATCCTTGTGGCTGTGTTTAGTGGGTGCGAGATGCTGTCAGACGTGTCTCTGAGTCATCCTCGCCTGCGTCTTGAGTTCACAATCGCTGCGCCTCGGCGTGTGCTGCCTGTCCCATGCGGTTTTGATGTTGTTGCTGCTGAACTGTTGCGGCTGCTGTTTTCAGGTTTTCTCCCTGCCGGTTTTTTTTCCTCCTTTTCACAACCACGAGTCAGGCCAGCTTCCCTCCCTAACCCAAGAAACTCCTGTCATCATCCCTTTTCCTATTCCCTCATTCATATTTGCCATTTTTAATGTTTTGGTCGACGCTGATAGATGGCGTTGTCCACAGCTGGCGACTATCGTTATCGATCCTATCGATAGATCAGCGCCGACCATAACAGACTCTCCTCTTCAGGATCAACAGTGCCATCAAGAATTTCTCTGCGCTTCGAGGTATTTGGCTTCCAAGTTCAAGTGCTCCAATTGCAAGTTCTTCAATGCAACGATTCTGTTTTAAGCAAGAGCTTGCAATGACTTTACTATTTGTTGCAAGAACTGTCGGCGTACCACGGAATTCATATAAGCCGGCTTCGATTTGCAGTCGCAATTCGATTTATCATTATCACAACTCATAAACAACTCAGCATCGATCTTTCCCTTTTGTGGCGCCCCCATTGTCGCCAAGTTGTCGAACTAAAATTAATGCTATGTAAAATAAATTTTAGCTTTGCGATATCTATTTTTTCTGTGACCTCTCGAGCCACCTCAAAAATCACAAAAAACCCTGACTTTTTACTTTATTAAAGTCGCTAGCTTCTAAACTATTAAACCGATCTAGGTAATAGTTCCGAGTATGCGGCACATCTGCAAAAAAAAAAATCCAAAATTATTTCCGGGTCCTTTATAGTTTTTTTTTTAAATTTTTTTTAAATTTTTATAAAAATGAACTATTTTTTATTCTCTTATTCATGTTGAATAATTTTTAACGTTTACCAACACTACTTTTTTTTATATTAATTTACAACGTGATTTCCAACACTGTACAACGAAATCATGTCAAAAATTTGAATTAAAAAAATTTAACTTATTGAAAATAAGCAAATCTCTTTAGATAAAATTTGGTGGTCCTGGAAAGGACCGATTTGATGCCAAGGCATCATCTCAATAACATTGGTCAAGCGCATGGTCAGGTGAAATGTCATAGGGTCATCATCAATCAATCATCAATATTAAAAATCGTAAAGCATGACAACGGCAAGGTCAGGAAATCAATTCATGTGGTCATAATCAAATTTTGTCTTCATCTTCAACGTCATCATCATCAACATCATCATCATCAACATCCTAAAGATAGATAATTATAAAACTTTTTAGAGACTCCCAACAAATAGTTAAGGAAAATAGATCATTAGGTGTCTCGGTATCTACAACATTTTTTGAGTGATTCACCGTCTGGTGAACAAATCCCTCCTCCGCCAAGCAGTTGTAGGCCTTCCAACAGTCCGACATGATGGTACTCGATCCTTAATTATTGCGAGCAATGTCGCTGTATCTCGGTGCTCGACAGGCAAGATGAAAAAGTCACCACTTTCTCGTTCTATACCTCCGAACACCCATTGGCCTTCAACAACTCGGCCGCAGTTATATTTCCTCTTCCCCACTTTGGCCTCGTCTATTTCGACAATCTTGACAGGACCTCCAATTTGTTGCCGACTAATATTGAGGCTCCAATCAATGTACACTTCTCTCAATAAGCTTTTTAAATCAATTACAGATTGACGGTTCCATTCATGCTCTTTTATCAAGCTCTTTTATCAAGCATTCAAACGCAAGCAGTCTCAAGTCACAAACGAACAAATTTTCGGAATTGTCAACTTTGTTTCCTCGAAGAAGGTGTTCTTCCTCACACTCTCCTGAAAGCTGCATTGGACACTCACTCGTTTTTGCTTTCCTTGCTGGTGCATGTGGCGCGCACGGCATCGAAAAAAAAACATGGTGTCTCCGCGTGATTGAAATGTGCACTGCGCACCACAGTGGGCAAATGCGATCCTTCCTTCATTATGATGGCGTAGAAAGCTGAACAACTCACTCTCACTGAATTGGTCGAACTCCCTTATACCCACTTCACAGCCTGTGCACGACATTTTATCACAATTTAACGCGAATAAAATTGACGTATGGATCCCGTTAAAAAAAGTGTTGAAAAGGAATGTGGGTAAACGTTACATATAATCGAAAAAAAAGAACCATGCAAAGCTCAAATCAACTCTGGAAAACTCAAAAGAACATTCAAATTCATTTTGCATAAAAAGAGCACAAAAAATAGTTCATTTTCATAAAAATTTCAAAAAATTAAAAAAAAAAACAATAAAAGACCCGGAAATAATTTTTACACCTAAATTCATGATAAATCATGCTCAAAATTTGCATTTTTTTTTTTTTTTGCAGGTATGCCGCATACTCGGAACCATTACCCCGATCTAAAAACTTAATGATAAAAAGTTGTAGAGGGATCCGTTACTTTTAATTTCAGTGCTTTTTTGGCCACATCAAACTTCGAAATATCGGAAAAAAATTATATTTCGAGAACGTTTCCATGAATAAAATTTAAAATGCGATTTTCGTGTTTTTTTTTTTATTTTGTAAATGAGTGTTATTAAACCAGCTGACGTTTATTATACTTAAAAGAGAGACTCTAAAACGAAACAAAACGGATGAAACCAATACGACTTCGCCAGAATGCAAGGCAGTATTTTGGTATACATTCTGCTCCAGCCAAGTGCGGAAACTTTCCCGATTGGCTCCTTTGACAAGAAAGGGCCACGCTTTGCTGACAGCAAGTACAGAAGTGTTTATACCTAGCATTATAGTGCTGTGATCGGAGTGTAGATCCGGGCAGATGGCCGTGCTAACTTAACTGGGAGACTTTTCGCAACAGCAAATAATTTGTAAAATTTAATATTATTCCTCACAAAATAGGATCTTAGAAATTTTTGGCGCATAAAAATGATTTTATTTTTATTTTTATTATAGGAATAACATTGACAATTAAAGTTGTTTAATTCTGTATCGTGAAAAATGCTTTTGTCACTTAACTTTTACCTCGTAAAAAGGTTTTTTTTTTGTAAGGTATTAGAAATTTTCGAAAGAGATGTCAGAAATTTGCCATTATACCTATGTCAGAAAGTGTTAAGTGTTTGCAGAAGTCTTCGTCAGTACCGTGGCCTCGATAATCATAAAATTAAGAACACTGTTGTGAACTGCTTGTTATCGGTGGGCCGCCGACTAGCTCATCGGACTCTCATCGGGTGTAGGTCCCAACCCTGGCCCGCTGTTCACAACGATATCGATACTTTATCGATACACGAAACAGCTGCAATTCGACTGACACTAACATCACTAACAAACAAGACGAAAACAAACGCGCAATTAATGCAAAAAAATAAACTGCAGCGACACAAAAAAAACTGGAAAACAGGTAAGTACAATCTAAATAACAGAAAACTATTGATCCTTCTTTTCTCCAAACAGAATCCATTTGGTAAACCCAGGCGTACCCACCCTACCTGAGGCGGAAAAGCTCATCGCCTCCCTGATGCTGGCCAGTCGGCCAGATTGGCCAATCTCAGCCTGCGTCGGCTGTCTTGTTTCCCCTCCCCCTTTCACAAGAACAAGTTAGCCGGGCATTATTTCAATTGCAGGTAAGTATAATTTTCAAGTTTGAACTTAGTCTTTAACAATATTTATAATAAATATTTTTGTTTCTTTACAGGTTTTCAAGGTACAATGTACGAAATCAGCAAGGAGATACCAAAACAACAAACAGATGAGGAACACTGGATTCAATTCAATTTTTAAATCGGAACAGGTGCTGCAAAGTGCGCCTGCTATATACGGAGACGCCGTGGGAAAAAGTTAAATAGTATATATATATATATGTATATCAAGTGAGTATTTTGTTTTGTGTTTTTAATTGTAATATGTGTGTTTTATCTTTCTGCTTTATGTGTGTAATATGTTTGTGTTTTAATAGGTAGTGAGTGTATATATTTGTAATACCTTAAAGCTTCCTTGCCTGCCTAAAAGAGCTCTTTTTGGGTGGGTAAGGGGCGATATATGTGTAGTGTGTAGTTTTGTTTTTCTATGTATGTATATATATATTCTCTTTACTTCGTATATTATTGCGTTCTTGTAGTGTCTATGATTTACGTGTTCCTAATCTGTTGTCTTTTCCAAACATTAATTTCTTTTAATTTACTTTACTTTATTATTTTTATTTTGTATTATATAAATTTTAATTTTTAAACATCTATTTATAATTTCTAAATTTTAAATTTTTTTGATTCTATATTTAATATTGTTTAAATTTTTATTTTTAACAAATTAGTTTTATATTTTTTTGCTTTTAAGTCTGATTTATGTGATTATTATTTTTATAATTTTGTATTTTATTTTTTTACATTTTGTAGTTAAGTTTCCATTTTTAAATAAATATAAACGAAAAAAAAACTAATTTGGATGTCTCTTTCTTCTCCTGGCCGAGTGTAGGGGTCATCTGCTCTTTCTTTCAACAGGAACTAATCAACGAGCCACTGACTAGTGGCGGGCAAATTGGAGCGGACTCACTTGGAATAATTCTGTCTCGGTGCGGCTTTCGCAGATTATTGCGGCCTGCCGATGCCTGATTGGCCTTATGAAACAGCTGGGCTGCGGAATGGTGGTGCTCGCCGGCACTTGGTCAGGCAGAGCCAGGAAGAAGTTGCGGCTGAATGCTGCGGGAACTGCGGCTTGTGATGTTGGTGTGGAGGCACCTGACCACTCGGAGGCAATTTTTTGTTTCACGAAACGGGTTTATTTTTTTATTTAATTTTTCTCGACAAGGTTATGTCCACTTCCGACAGCCTTGGAGACATACATCCGTCCTCGATCGATATAAATTTTCAACTCCCTTCTGCAGCAGCAACGTGGGTCCAAAATCACTCATTGCAATTTGAAATCCACAGTTGCTGCTGCTGAAGGGCATTTGCACTCAATTTTGAGTCGGTGGTCAGGGGCATGAGGGCATAAAGCATCATTCGTCTCGCTCGGCAGTCAGCAGCCATCTCGCTCTATTTTTGGAGTTGCCACCCCCCAAGACAGAACGACTATCGATACCATACTATCGACCCCCCCCTAGAGTTTTGCCCGCGCTGACACAAACGATAAAGCGAATTTGTAACAACACATTAAGTCAAAGTGAGAGAACCCATCCCATACAACTGAAATGTCACAGCTAAAATGCTTTGCGGAGCGTCCACAGGGAAATTTTACCGCCCTGGCAGTATTGTTCGAGTGGACGCTTCGAGCGAAGGGATTTTCTTTCTGAAACTAAAACATGCGAACTATGAAATAGTCTCTGTCCTTAAAAATTTTGACTCAAATTGTTTTATTCAATAAACCACCTTAAATTTTATAAATTTATCGGAGTCGAAGACATTTTGAGGGTTTCTTAAGGTTTTATTAACTAGCAAGAGCGCAGCGAGTCTCTGCGTGTGTATTCTCTCACTAGACTAATTGCCAAGTCACCTCCTGTGACACACACTCACACCAGAGCTACACTCGATGACAGCCTCTGCTGTCATCCCACTCTAGCAGTGTTAATACTGCCCAACACTAGCAGGATTCACAATCACTGCCGACGGCAGTCCGCGCTTGTGACGAAAGCAGCACGAAGGGTGCAAAGGCGACTAGCATATATACACAGGAAGAATGGAAAATTTGCTTTTTGTCCGATCGAGTCGAGTTAGATACCGATCGAAAGGTACCCATTTAACTTACAAATGTGCATACTAAAACTTTTGGAAACTCACCTGGCTCGTGAGATAAACAGGTGTTAGTGGGATGAGAAAAATTTAAGTTATTGGAGCAAATGGAGCCGTTGGATCCTTTTTGAATTTGATTCTAATTTTTACTATTCTAATCAAAAATACTCGTCGAATGACACCTCGATCATCGAAATCCGAATACTGGTTCAAAAGATAATCAATTTTTAAATTTTTAATGGCCCTTCAAAATTGAAATGAAAAGTCAGTCTCTCTGTTTGTTTGTTTGTTTGTATCAAAGCGATGATTTAGCTTAAAAGTTTGAATGAGGACTTGTTCCCAATCAAAAATCTAGAAACGTTTGTTCTACGACTTTTTCGAAGAAAGCTAGTTTAGCGGAAAATTGTAAAAGTCGCTAAAACTAAAACCCCTCTAGCATCCAAGCTACAGATGTGATCTTCATATCTTATAAAAAAAACCTCTTTACGAGGTGAAAGTCTAGTGACGAAAACAGTTTTATGCCCAAAAATTTCTGATATCCAATTTTGTGACGAATAATATTAATTTTTACATATAAATTATTTAAAAAAAAAATTTTGCACTCTGCACATTGCGCTAAAATGTCTCAGTTCTTTATATCAAATAAAACTCACTCTTTTGCGCAGTGCCGAATGCAAATTTTTTTTTTAAAATAATTTATATGTAAAAATTAATAATATTCGTCACAAAATTGGATATCAGAAATTTTGGGGAATAAAACTGTTTTCGTCACTAGACTTTCACCTCGTAAAGAGGTTTTTTTTATAAGATATCAGTAATTTTTGAATAAGACATCAGAAATTTTGAAATCGCAATAAATTTTTACAGTATAACTTTGTTAAAAGGTGTTTCTTGTTTGTACAAGCTAAAACGAACTGTCTGGCAACACTGGTTCCCTTTATAAACACACATGCTGCTATCACACTTTGCTGCTGCTGTCTTATTCCAATTCTAAGTAAAATGTGTATATTCAGTTAAGAAGTAATA
Source organism: Drosophila quinaria (assembly GCA_035047525.1). Taxonomy (NCBI): domain Eukaryota; kingdom Metazoa; phylum Arthropoda; class Insecta; order Diptera; family Drosophilidae; genus Drosophila; species Drosophila quinaria. The sequence goes on from JAWNPO010000184.1 coordinate 47,584, forward strand.
TTGACTAATATTCAACTAAGTCATGAATAGTAACCCTAAATATATACCGATATTACTCTAACCGCAATTATAAAATGGTTTTTCTGCCGCAAAAAAAAATTACCCACTTGCAAGCAGTATATTTCCGCATGACGCTGCAAGCAGTGTACATACTGCATATGTACATGCAGTAGTGTAAAGGTAAAAGGTATATTCAGTTAACAAGTAATATCTTGCCCAAACGAATTTTGAGAGATATGTTTTATATGTCAAAAAACGCGGAATTGAATTGTCTACAACATATAATATATTAAAAAGTGATTTTAAGCACAGATTTTTCTTAAATCGAAAAAAAGTGTAAAAAAAAACGTTATTTCACCTGTAGCTTTTTACCTGTGTTCTTTAGCAAAAAAGTTTACAGCTATGCTTAAAATCCCTTCAAAATACCTTTCCAACGATATATAAACCACATCTGTAGCTTCTATAGTAATTTTAGCGGTTTTTTAGCGATTTCCCGCTAAACTAGCGTTTTTTTTTTAAAGTCGTAGAACAAACGTTTCCAGATTTTTGATCGGAAACAAGTCCTCATTCAAACTTTTAAGCTAAATCAACGATTTGATCCTAACAAACAAACAGACTGACTTTTCATCTCGTTTTGAAAAGGGCACCAAAAATTTCAAAATTAATTATCTTCTAAACCAGTTATCGGATTTTGATGATCAAGGTGCCATTCGACGCGTATTTTTAATTAGAATAGTAAAAAATTAAAAAAAAATCAAAAAGGCTCCAACGGCCCCATTAGCTCCAATCATTTAAATTTTGCCCCTCCCACTTACACCTGTTTTTCTCACAAACCAGGTGAGTTTCCAAAAGTCTTAGTATGCACATTTGTAAGTTTATTTGATACCTTTCGACCGGTATATAACTCGACCCGATCGGACAGTCATAGCAAATTTTCCATTCTCCCTGTGTATATATGCTAGTCGCCTTCGCACCCTTCGTACTGCTTTCGTCACTAGCGCGGACTGCCGTCCGCAGTGATCCTTGGAAAGGTATTTCGAAGGGCTTTTAAACATAGCTGTAAGCTTTTTTCTTAAGAGCACAGGTAAAAAGCTACAGGTGAAATAAAGTTTTTTTTCCCACATTTTGGCACATTTTAAGAAAACTCGGTGTTTCAAATCACTTTTAAACATGTTATATGTTATAGACAATTCAATTCAGCGTTTTTTGACATATAAAACATATCTGTCAAAATTCGTTTGGGCAAGATATTACCTGTTAACTGACTATGCCTTTTACCTTTACACTTCTGCATGTACAGAGTGCATTTAGAGTGCTGATAGCTATTGCGCTTGGCATGTGTATTTGTAAAGGGAACCAGGGTTGCCAGACAGTTCGTTTTAACTAGTACAAACAAACAAAGTTGACAAAGTTATACTGTCGAAAAAAAAATTAAATTTCAAAATTTCTGATGTCTTATTCAAAAATTTCTGATATCTTGTAAAAAAAACCTCTTTACGAAGTAAAAGTCTAGTTACAAAAACAGTTATATGCCCCAAAATTTCTGATATCCAATTTTGTGACGAAGAATATCAAGTTTGACATATAAATAATTAAAAAAAAAAATTTTGCATTCGGCACTGCGAAAAACAGTGCATTTTATGTGGTATGAAGAATTTAGACATTTTAGCGCAATGTGCCGAGTGCCAACATTTTTTTTTAAAATAATTTACATGTCAAACTTGATATTATTCGTCACAAAATTGGATATCCGAAATTTTGGGGCATATAACTGTTTTCGTCACTAGACTTTTGCATCGTAAAGAGGTTTTTTTTAGAAGATTTCCTGACACGCTGAAGGTGTTGATTGCTGACCGTCAGCCAGAAGTTGGAAATACCTTTGACATCCTCAGGCATACGCTTGGTAACCTTCATCAATTGATGGACGCTTGGGTTCTGGCCACTTGGGACTCTCCTCTTTAGGATCAACAGTGCCATCAAGAATTTCTCTGCGCTTCGAGGTATTTGGCTTCCAAGTTCAAGTGCTCCAATTGCAAGTTCATCAATGCAACGATTCTGTTTTAAGCAACAGCTTGCAATGACTTTACTATTTGTTGCAGAAACTGTCGGCGTACCACGGAATTCATATAAGCCGGCTTCGATTTGCAGTCGCAATTCGATTTATCATTATCACAACTCATAAACAACTCAGCATCGATCTTTCCCTTTTGTGGCGCCCCCATTGTCGCCAAATTGTCGAACTAAAATTAATGATATATAAAATAAATTTTAGCTTTGCGATATATATTTTTTCTGTGACCTCTCGAGCCCCAAAAATCACAAAAAACCCTGACTTTTTACTTTATTAAAGTCGCTAGCTTCTGAACTATTAAACCGATCTAGGTAATAGTTCCGAGTATGCGGCACATCTGCAAAAAAAAAAATCCAAAATTAGAGCCTGATTTATCATGAATTTAGGTGTAAAAATTATTTCCGTTTTTTTTTTTAATTTTTTTTGAAATTTTTATAAAAATGAACTATTTTTTATTCTCTTGTTCATGTTGACTAATTTTTAACGTTTACCAACACTACTTTTTTCATATTAATTTACAACGTGATTTCCAACACTGTACAACGAAATCATGTCAAAGATTTGAATTAAAAAAATTTAACTTATTGAAAATAAGCAAATCTCTTTGGATAAAATTTGGTGGTCCTGGAAAGGACCGATTTGATGCCAAGGCATCATCAATAACATTGGTCAAGCGCATGGACAGGTGAAATGTCATAGGGTCATCATCAATCAATCATCAATATTAAAAATCGTAAAGCATGACAACGGCAAGGTCAGGAAATCAATTCATGTGGTCATAATCAAATTTTGTCTTCATCTTCAACGTCATCATCATCAACATCATCATCATCAACATCCTAAAGATAGATAATTATAAAACTTTTTAGAGACTCCCAACAAATAGTTAAGGAAAATAGATCATTAGGTGTCTCGGTATCTACAACATTTTTTGAGTGATTCACCGTCTGGTGAACAAATCCCTCCTCCGCCAAGCAGTTGTAGGCCTTCCAACAGTCCGACATGATGGTACTCGATCCCTAATTATTGCGAGCAATGTCGCTGTATCTCGGTGCTCGACAGGCAAGATGAAAAAGTCACCACTTTCTCGTTCTATACCTCCGAACACCCATTGGCCTTCAACAACTCGGCCGCAGTTATATTTCCTCTTCCCCACTTTGGCCTCGTCTATTTCGACAATCTTGACAGGACCTCCAATTTGTTGCCGACTAATATTGAGGCTCCAATCAATGTACACTTCTCTCAATAAGCTTTTTAAATCAATTACAGATTGACGGTTCCATTCATGCTCTTTTATCAAGCTCTTTTATCAAGCATTCAAACGCAAGCAGTCTCAAGTCACAAACGAACAAATGTTCGGAATTGTCAACTTTGTTTCCTCGAAGAAGGTGTTCTTCCTCACACTCTCCTGAAAGCTGCATTGGACACTCACTCGTTTTTGCTTTCCTTGCTGGTGCATGTGGCGCGCACGGCATCGAAAAAAAAACATGGTGTCTCCGCGTGATTGAAATGTGCACCACACTTTGGGCAAATGCGATCCTTCCTTGGTCGAACTCCCTTATACCCACTTCACAGCCTGTGCACGACATTTTATCACAATTTAACGCGAATAAAATTGACGTATGGATCCCGTTAAAAAAAGTGTTGAAAAGGAATGTGGGTAAACGTTACATATAATCGAAAAAAAAGAACCATGCAAAGCTCAATTCAACTCTGGAAAACTCAAAAGAACATTCAAATTCATTTTGCATAAAAAGAGCACAAAAAATAGTTCATTTTCATAAAAATTTCAAAAAATTAAAAAAAAAAAAAAACAATAAAAGACCCGGAAATAATTTTTACACCTAAATTCGTGATAAATCAGGCTCAAAATTTGCATTTTTTTTTTTTTTTTGCAGGTATGCCGCATACTTGGAACCATTACCCCGATCTAAAAACTTAATGATAAAAAGTTGTAGAGGGATCCATTACTTTTAATTTCAGTGCTTTTTTGGCCACATCAAACTTCGAAATATCGGAAAAAAATTATATTTCGAGAACGTTTCCATGAATAAAATTTAAAATGCGATTTTCGTGTTTTTTTTTTTTTTATTTTGTAAATGAGTGTTATTAAACCAACTGACGTTTATTATACTTAAAAGAGAGACTCTAAAACGAAACAAAACGGATGAAACCAATACGACTTCGCACGAATGCAAGGCAATATTTTGGTATACATTCTGCTCCAGCCAAGTGCGGAAACTTTCCCGATTGGCTCCTTTGACAAGAAAGGGCCACGCTTTGCTGACAGCAAGTACAGAAGTGTTTATACCTAGCATTATAGTGCTGTGATCGGAGTGT
>JAWNPO010000185.1:0-68585 GCA_035047525.1 Drosophila quinaria
ATTACGTTTGAATTAAAACACGACCGTCTCTTAAGAGTGTCAAGAGTGTAATAACTACTTTATTTAGAGGAATTTGGGTTTTTATAACCTTACAAATGAGTCTTATCGATATTCTTATCCATAGAGTTTACATATGTTCAGACATTACATTTATCTTGTTTGAATAGGTCAGAGTATCGGATTTACTTATCTTAAATGTTTGTAGAGGTATTCGAATTCGTATCTGTTTAAAGGTTATCTTATTTGTTTAGGTCAGTTTTACAAATGTACTTTAATTATCTTATATGAGTTTCTATTTGGTTAGGTTAGAGTTTACCACCAAACTACGCTTATACCGTCTTGGTTATGTGGCTCTTTGTTATTATCTATATCCTTATCGGTAGTCGTTGGTTGGGACGTAACTCCTCCCCGCTGAGATACAAAATACTCCTGGGTTTTGTTTAAAACTTGAATATTCATACTCTTTTGTTTTCTCCAAAGATATATAACTAAAGCTATAACAATAAGTGTAATAGTTATAACTGTTGAGGAAATTGTTTGATTTACATTTTTGTGATATTTAAGTTCCTCTATTTCCTTAATATTATCAATATGTTGTAGTTTAATATCGTTAAATGAAATTTTATGACCGAAGTTGACATGTTCGTTTTCAGGGTAATTAAATCTTTGTTGAAAAATATATTTTACGTTTGAAAATGATTGTTGAAATAATTTTAAAGTACAATTTTGATAATGTATAAGATAGTTACCGTTTAATACAATTTCTCTCTTATCGCAATTTTGAGATAACTTAATATTTTTAAAATTTTTTAGTAACAGTGTTTGATCGTCAATTTCTATAATTTCCGTCATTTCATTAGTAACTAATGAACAAGATTTCGTAAAAATACAATGGTTGGAAATTCTAAGTTCATTTAAAGTTTTTTCATTTTCGTATGTATATGTCGAGTTTTACGCAAACAGTATGTTCGTCAAGAAAACAGGAGGACACGCACCAAAAAGAAGACTCCCTCCCTCCTTATCAGGTCATGAACTCAAACGAAACAGACAGCCCCACCGCGGGAACCAGAATAACAACGAAACTAATAGTTTTACGAGCAAAAAAATATAAAAACAATACACGCACCGGCTCCCCGGAGTATCATAATGCTCGGCTATGCTAGATTAAAGTAATATTCTCGAGTTACAAACGGGGTTCATCCGGGCCGGGCCACAGAAAAAGAGGGGGCGGGACGGCCGAGGGGACGGAGACACGTCCGATTTAAAACGAGGAGCGGCCGAAAAGGGAATGAGTAGTAAGAAGAGGCGGACAAATTAAGAAAAGGCAAAGGACATGGGCGCGAAGAAGAGTCGCAACTATGTAAAATGTATTTATATTTGTTTGGGGGTTTGTGGCGATTATTTAAATAATTTGTAAAGGGGCGGGGTACCGAAGGGGAACGGATAGAAATAGAGCCGAACGGGGGGGGGGAAAATTGGGAAAGGAATGAACTGGAAAACGGTGAAGTCGTTGGACGAGAGGTAGGTTACTAAGATTGGGAAGGTAAAGGGAGAAAACATGAAACACAATGATAGAAAATAATGAAATGGAATATAGGAAGTAGAGGATTTGATTGGGAGGGGAACACGCGAGGGAATTAAGGAAAACTAAATGGGAATTGCAGTAAATGGAAGTAGGGGGACGAGGAAGATAATAAGGAACTAAAGCGGGAGAAGGAAACAGCGAGTCATGAATTAGAATAAAACGGGGGGAGGGGGGGATAACGGAAGAGGTGGATGGGGGGGGGGGGAAAGTGGATGAAGAGGGGGGTGGAGAAGGAATGGAGGAGGAATAAGGGACATAGGGGTGCAGGGACGGGGTAGAGGGGGGAATGACATATCAGAGGGGAAGAAAAGGTAAATGAGATAAACGGAAGAAATGGAAAAGGAGAGGGAAGAGAGCACGTTAGAGGGATTTAGGGAAACATTATGAAGGAGTAAAGAAGACGGAGTGAGTATGGGAGGATGTAGGTGGAAGGGGGGAGCAGGGAGGTAAGGGGTGGAAGTTAGGGGAGAGAATTGAACGAGATGGTAGTGGAGAGAAATTATCAGGATTAAGGGATAGATGAGGGAAGTAGGTTAGAATTGGGATAAATATAGGAGAACTCGGATCAGTAATTCGGATAAAAAATGGTAATCAGAATTTAATGAGAAATGTAAAATAGCGAACAGAATTAAATAATGGAAATAAAATAAAAAATAATAATTGAATTGAAAAATGGGAGCGAGGACACGCGAGGGGAGGGGGAGACAGGGGAGGTGTGAGATGTCGGGGGGGCAGGCGGTGGGGGGGGGTAGGGGGAGGGGGGGAGAAGGGAGGGGTAGGAGAGGGGGGGGGAACGAACATGGGGGGAAAGAGGTCTGATATGAAGGGGGCCGACAAGAGGAGGCGGGAAAAGGCGGGGGGGAGAGCAACGGGGGGAGGAGAACGAGGGGGAGAAGACGGGATTGGGGAGATGAAGGGGACGGGCAAGGAGAGGGTATTATCAAAACAGAACGCAGGAGACAGGAGCCAACGAAGCGGACCAGCCGAGCGACGGCGAACAGGGGACAGAAGAGATATACATTTTATTTTGATACTTAAAAACTGTTTCTGGGGCGAATTCTATTTCTCTCATCTGCCCATCAGAAATTGGTTGTATAACTCTAAGCTGTACTTTCGTGAAGTCTTTTGGTATTTTTATTATTAATAATAGTAATCTTTCTGCATACTCAATGGCACACATTTTAAGATGTTTTAGTTTATTAAGATCTATATCATAAGTATCAACTTCTTCGTTGGTTAATATTCCTGGATGCAATAATCCATTTCTTGCAGATACAATGCTATCTTGAATATGATCTATTTTTTCCTTTAAAATCTGTAATCTTAAAATCTGTTCATTAAACATGCTATTGGATATTTCTGTTTTTATTGCTTTATCACTTGCGTTTTGGTATGCTAGTATTAAATGCCTATCTTGTTCTATTGTTGTTTTTAAATACAAGAATGTCTTCGAAAATAGTCGTTTACTTTAACTTGCTGGTTTAATGTTGTGATAGAATTATGAACGTTGCCATCAATTATCTTTAAATGGTCCTCAATATCTTTCCTATCATTATCGTCCATTGTCCCAAACAAATATTTATATACTGTACCCATTTCATTGATTAACCCTCTTTTCGATCTTTTGGAAGACTTGGGAATTAATGTTCTTATTTTTGTTATAAGTACATATTATCAGTTCATTACTAATCAATTCACGTTGCGTTTTACTAAGAATATTAGCATTATAAGTCATATTATTAATTAAATATAGGATTTCTCTAGGATCTATTGAATGAATAATAAAATTTGATGTTGTTACAATATCCACAGATTGCGTACTTATATCTACGTAACCGTTTCTTTCAAGTATTGGTTGAATTGTTAGAGTTGCCGTTGTTCCCTGTAGTAAGATTGTTGTCATCAAAAGTAGTAATGTCCAATTGTTCTGCAAATTTATTTCTTCTTTTAATATTAGATTTGTGAATATTTTCTAATTTTAACTTTCTATATTTAGGAGCGTTTTTATGGCGTACTGCTACATAATTTTTCACGTAGCCTTCATCGTGTTCTATAGGGACATTCTCTCTATTTTCGTTTCTTTTGGCAATATTTTTCAGTTTTATGCTATTCAGGCGATCCTGAATAATTTCTAACTTTACTTTTCTATTATCTATATCTATTGGTTTTTCGTTTATTGCTGAGTGAAAAGATTTATTATAATATTCTACGCATTTGAACATTTTTTCCTGCATTGATAATGCTTTGCTCTCAAGTTCAGCTTCTCTTAGTCTTTCACACAATGTATTATGAAAACGTTCTATATCTGAGTTACCCGTATGACTATTAGGCTTAGTAAAATGTACCTTAACATTTTCTGTTCTAAGGAATTCTTTGACATTAACACAATTAAACTCATTATCTGCTATTATTTTCCGTGGGGGGCCTTTTATTGAAAAAAATTGCCTCAATTTTTCTACGAGGGTTATGCTATTTCTATTTTCTAATGGTAAAGCTATGGCGAATTTTGAGAACTTATCTATTATTGTTAAGAAAGTGTTTTTTAAAAATATAAATGTGTCTATGTGAACAATTTGATTTATGTCACTAGGGGTTTCTGTAAGATGGAACTTGGGCTTCAAAGGTTTTCTATCGTATTTAACTCGATTACACACATCACAATTGTTGATATATTTGTGAATAAGTGTCTTCAGGTTTTTTATAAAAATAAGGTGTTGTAAACCATGGTAATTTTCATTAATTCCTGCATGTCCAGTTTCGTTTTTGTGATATTTTGCAATATAACGATATGCTTCTTCTTCATTGATCATGTCTTTAGCATGATGCATACATTTGATAAACTTTATGCTTTTTCCGAAAATCTCAATAAGTTTTAGTTGAACTTTATTGTATTCGGTTTCTGATAAATCAGAATAAATACCCGTCTTACAATTTTCCTTTAAGTATTTCCTAAAGATGTCAACTATATATCCACTATCAATATCATCTTGACTTATGTAGACTTTCAAGCTACCGCCTATTTTCTCGCTTTCCTTAACTTTATGTTCGCATAAAATAATTTGTGTTCGAAAGCGGTTAACAACTGATTCTAGTATGGGAAAGTGATCATTTAATTCTTCTACTTGAGAATGAATTGTTGCTGTTGTACTAAGTTTATCATTGTCTTCTTCGGAAGCATGATTTACTAGACAAATTTCCCCAGAATCCACATTCAACCTGCTCAAAAAATCGGCTGAAATATTTTCTTTTCCTTTTATGTACTGTATATTTATATCGTATTCACCCAGTTTGAGAAGCCACCTTTGGAGACGTGGATTAATGTCCTTCCCTTTATGCTTTGTATGCAACCATTTTAAAGGTAAATGATCCGTAAGAAGATCAAATTGCCTACCATATACATATGGCCTAAAGTAGTTAACTGCCCATACGATAGCTAATAGTTCTTTTTCCGTAGTACAGTATTTCTTTTCGTGTTCATTTAAGGTTCGACTAGCATAGCAAATGGGGTGCTCATCCTGCATAAGTACTGCCCCTATTGCAAAATTACTTGCATCTGTAGTTACTTTGAACTTTTTATTGAAATTTGGGTATTTTAAAATTGGATCATTTACAAGAAGACGCTTCAGTGTATGGAATGCGGATATGAATTGTGAGTCTCCTGTGTTAATTTTAGCACCTTTTTTTAAATATTTTGTCATCCCGAAAGCTATTTTAGCGTAGTCTTTAATAAATTTCCTATAATAACCAGTTGCTCCAAGAAATGATTTTATTTGTTTTTGAGATTCCGGTAATTTTAATTTCTGAATCGCTTCGATTTTATCAGGATTTGGCTTAAAGCCATCTGTAGTGAGAACGTGACCCAAATATTCTGTTGTTTTAGCAAAGAATTTGCATTTATCTATTTGTATCTTTAAGCAATGATCCCTAAGCCTTTGTAGTACTTTTTCAATGTTATCCTTATGCTCTTGCAAAGACGAGCTGAAAATGAGGATATCATCTAAGTACACCACGCAAATTTTATTGATGTAATCCCTTAAGACAGAATTCATCAATCTTTGGAAAGTGGCAGGGCCGTTTTTTAGACCAAATGGCATTCTTATGAAATCATAATGGCCTAATGGTGTGGAAAATGCCGTCTTCTTTCTATCGCATTCTCTGATAAGAATCTGATGAAAGCCCTTGGCAAGATCTAGTGTTGTAAAATAAGTTGCTTGTCCAAGTTTTCCTGATATACTATCAGTGTTTGGAATAGGAAATTTATCGGATATAGTTATTTCATTTAGCGCCCTATAATCGATAACTATTCTCCATTTCTTTACACCCGAGGCATCGGATTTTTTCTTAACAATCCAAAGTGGTGAATTATATGGAGAACAGCTTTCCTTTATTATCCCTTGATTTAGCATCTCTTTTATTTGACTGTTTATTTCTTCCTCGTGTACTTGGGAATATCTGTATATTTTTGAATATACTGGCTTTTCTAATGTTGTAACAATTTCGTGCTGTACTTCATGAGTATGACTAAGCTGTTGGCTTTCAAAAAAAAACAGATCGCTATTTTTATTTACTATTTCTCGTAACATTTCTTTTTCCAACTCGTTCATTTCTTCTCTTTCTAATTTAGACAAAACATTTGAATCTACTGTTTCGATTGAATGAATGTCATTAATATTAAAAGGAAGTGAATTTAGGAAACGTATTTTATTTCCATTTATTTGTACAAAATTATCTTCTAAATTTATTATGGCACCAATAGGCACTAATAAATTCTGCCCGATTATTCCATCGAACTGTTTATTTATAAATGGGCTAAGTTTCCAATATATAAAGTTTTTCTCATTAAATTCTCTTGGTAAAGGAGTTACTATTTCTTCCGTTATGGAAAATTCGTTATTTAGTGTTCTTAGTTTTATTGGCCTTTCCATTTTCGTTCTCTTATATTCTGGCAAAGAATTACTGTTTAAAATTGATGTAGTTGACCCTGTATCAATGAGAACTTTAATTTTACTACTTCCTATCGTTACTTCTATTATCGGTAAGGTTGCATTAAGGCTTTCGACTGAAAATTTTCTTCAGTATCTTGTCTAATGTGGTCTACCTCCATCGGGACTTTCTATCACTAAGAAACAATATAAGGAAGTTGTTGGGGATGTGTGAGGACCAGGTTAGAAGAGAAGTCGGGGATGAGGAGTGTGATGGCAAGGTGGTAGTTGTTGTTTTTTTATTGTTTTTTTTTTATCGGTTGCTGTTGGGATATTAGCATACTATTATTTTTAGTTAATATGAAAATGTTTTAGATATGATTATAATATTATTATTAGCAGTTAAATTTAAATGGTAGAGTATTATAGTAATTATTAAAAAATATAAAAGGTTTATTTAATAAAGATGGATGTGATACAAAGTGTTGTGAAGCGGGGGACGGGCATGACGTGGGGTATTTTAAGGGAGCGTTGTATTGGGTGAAAGGGATTTCCGGCTTGTCTGGCCTTCACTGGTGAGGTGGAGGTTTCGGTGCATATTGTGCTGGTATGTTCTATTAAATCTTGACTGATTACTGTTTCTTGTTTGTTGTGATGGTTGCCTAGAAAAGCCTGCACCCTGCCTATCGTTCTGCCATTGCTGTTGATTATTAGTATTTGGATAATAATTGGGGGCTGTATTTTGTTGTTGGTGTCTAGGATAGCCTGAATTCTGCCTACCGTTTTGCCGCTGTCGGTGATCATTAGGGGCTGTATTTAGTTGTTGTTGTTGTTGTTGTCTGTATCCGTCATTGTTTCGGTTCTGCCTATACTGCCTTAACATCCCTAAATCGTCTAGTGTATAAAAAGCTTCTCTTAATTTTATTATATTCCTATTTAATATAACTGAAGACAAATGAGGACTGATTCCGTCCAAAAAAGTTTTTAAAAAAAATGCCTCGTTTGCTTCTGGCGAAAAAGCAACTGGCTTTAGCAAATCAAATTCATACTTAATATTAACCTTATCTAATACGTTTTTTAGTTTATAAAAATAGTCACTTACATTTGAGTTTCTTATGCTAATTGCCCGATGATAAAGGTGATGGTAGCTTTCCTTGACTCCGAAGTTCCTTATAAGTTCAGCTTTGATTGCTTCCCACGTTGAGTTCCCTCCTAAAGGTCTGATGACGTTCAATGCCTCGCCGTGAATTTTCGTCACCACGTAGCGTTGAATCACAAATAGCCTTGTATTTGCGTTCTCCCTGAAGAGTTCCAAGACAGCGTCCACTTCTCTTAGAAATGATGACAGATCGTAGTCATCTCTTCCCGAAAATCCTCTGATCCTCGATGCCTCTTTCAGAAGATCAGATCCAGTGATGGTTATGTTGCCCGGATTCGCCATTTCGTCGTCAGTACTGCACACTTTTGAATATGGTGATTGATGTGATTTGGTTTTTTCTCCTTTAGGCATATATGTTTATTCGTTGTCCGATTGCCTTTTTTATTTTTTTTTATTTTTAATTATAATCCCAACAATTACTGTGTTTGGGTATATTATTTATATTTCACTGTTAATTTTATTATTTTCTTTTTCACAGTGAACTTCGAGTTCGTTTTTAAAGGATATACGGATTTATCCAGCTTATAAATTTTAACACAATTAACGTAATAATATTTTTATTTTTATTGTTAAATAAAATAGTTTCACTTTTAAGGATTTTTAACTTTTCCTTTTAGTTTTTTGTTTTTGTTATTTATAAATTTCAACACATATATTTAAGCAATAAAATCTTATGATTTTTATTGTTATTCAAATACTTTCACTTTTAAAGGATTTTAAGTTCGATATATCTTCGGATATATTCAGAGCAAATTTGAATACTAATATCTTAAGATTTAGTAGTCTTTTCCCGGCTGCGCCAATTACGTTTGAATTAAAACACGACCGTCTCTTAAGAGTGTCAAGAGTGTAATAACTAATTTATTTAGAGGAATTTGGGTTTTTATAACCTTACAAATGAGTCTTATCGATATTCTTATCCATAGAGTTTACATATGTTCAGACATTACATTTATCTTGTTTGAATAGGTCAGAGTATCGGATTTACTTATCTTAAATGTTTGTAGAGGTATTCGAGTTCGTATCTGTTTAAAGGTTATCTTATTTGTTTAGGTCAGTTTTACAAATGTACTTTAATTATCTTATCGGAGTTTCTATTTGGTTAGGTTAGAGTTTATCACCAAACTACGCTTATACCGTCTTGGTTATGTGGCTCTTTGTTATTATCTATATCCTTATCGGTAGTCGTTGGTTGGGACGTAACTTGCGTGCGTGCATATTTAATCGAGTTTTTATTTGAGTTTGCTTAGCTTAGCTAGATGGTATTAGTGGGCGGTTTACTGGTGGGAGGGGGCGTGGTCTGCAAACTTTGCAGCCAAACAAACACAGGTATTCATAGTCACATACGCGATTGTTTCGCTGCCATTAAAAACTTTGAGCCCTTTTTGCACTCGCATTAATCACTGCCGCTTCGTGCAGTAAGCAACATTATTTTTGTTGCAACCAGGGCAGCTTTATGGCTGTAAAAACTGAGACTATATCAAGTTATCCACTCCTTTTTCATATTTCTCGTCTTCTGCTTTCACTCATTTACCTATGAGTTGCAGTTGCTCAGAATAATAGTAAAACTGAGTTTGGGGTTTGGTTAGACTCCAAGTTGGCACCGAGTTTAGAAGCCTTTGGTTGAGTTTCATTAGTACCTAATGATCGATTGCCGCGGCATTGTCTCGCATAAGGTTTAATAAAGTCGGCGTCAAAGTTGTCCACATTAGCAAATTATTTTTATAGGTTAACTCAAAAAATTTGCGGATTTTAGTATAAAGCGGAATGATAGGATAAGATAACAGGATATATATAAGAACGCATTTAATAAGTTTTATTTTGCATTTCGGACCAAAAACAAAATGTAATGTGTATTAATGTAGGATTGAGTTTCTATGTAGACAAGAATCCGAATACTTTTGAATTTAAACTGCTTTTATTTAGATGTTTTCTCGGACAGAATATGATTTAGACTGCCTTAGTTGTGTATTTTGTATTTAAGGTGTGTGTTTTGGGACGACAGGTGTGTCGTTGCCCACTAGATCCCACAATTCGGCCATTGTTTAAATCTATGCAATTCTCTTTGCTGTGTCCTCTCATTCCGCAATTATGACATGTTAACTCCCTCGACTTTGTTGCATTTGAAGGTGTATTTCTAAATCTGAAAGATTCCTTTTCCCGCATGGTTTCGTAGCATCTTAGCTTATCTTTGAATTCTCTCATTGTTTTGGCGTTGTAGAGGATTGATTTATTAGCACTGGAATCATTAATGCCATCGATGACGTATTGCATTAGCGCGTTGTCCTCTATACTGCCTCGTGATGCCAACTCCTTCATTGTGACCAAATACTCCAGCACACTTTCACTGTTCTTTTTCTTCGTCATTGACATTAACGTGTGTAATTGTGCGCTATTTAAGTTGGAGGGAAATTCTTCTATTAGGGCATCTTTCAATGTACGCCAATTGTGGATACCTCTTTCGGCCGATATAAATCTTCTTGCTAGTCCACGAAGCGATCTCTTTGCAAAAATGAACTTCTGTAAATCATCCCATCTCATGCTAATTGCAGTGTTTTCAAAATCGCTTATCCATCTTTCAACTGAAAGATTATCGTCCCCACTAAACGGTCTTATGGTGTCTTCCACATCTCGATATGAAACCAAGACCTGAGTTTGATGAGTCTCAAGTTGAAGTGGTTCGCGTCTATTATCAGATGTACCAACTGTGTTGCTCGAAAAATTGTTGCATACATTTGCAGTTTGGGATTGACGTGACTCCTGACACACGTTCAATGCGCGTGTATTCGCTTCTGTGACCCTTTGCTCGATCTCATTTTCTTCTTCGTCCTCATCATCGTCATCGTCATCTGTTTCTAAATCAGTTAACAGATTGCCCTTCTGTAAGTTTTTATTAAAAAGTTTAAAGTTTACTTACGTATTTTACGGGTCTTTCAGTTTATTAAATAGTTTTCTATTGTTTTCCCGGCTCAAGTATCTCATCAACCTGGCTTAAACAAGAGTTTCCCAGGCTTGTATCTGTATCGCAATCGAGTATGTAGCCAAAACAAAACCATTAAATCGCCGGCTAGACAGATAAATTGACTCGAAAATCGAGGTTGCAAGTTGCAACATACCGACATGTTGCTGTTGCTGCTGTTGACATGCCACGAACTTGGAAACAATTAACGTGCCCATTTTGATATGTGAGCTAATCGAAATCCCAGACACAACAGCAGCGACAGGTAAGCCAATGTAATATTTGCCAAATGGCTGCACAGCAAGTGAAAGATAAAGAGGGAGGGGAGAGAGAGAGAGGGAGACTGTCCAGGCAAGTGCTTTGAATGATAACAAAAGGTGTTGCACTTGCCTGGGGCATGCAGCAGTTCCCGCTGGCTGCACGATTTATGCGATTACATAAGCCAGATAGCAGAGTGACACTACAGAAAGGGAGGGAGAGAGAGAGAGAGAGAGAGAAAAAGAGAGAGAGGAGTTGCATGTAGTCTCTTCCTCGGACTCATTAAATGTCAATTTTTGGCTTAAAGGACAACAGCAACTAGAAACAAGCGCTGTCCAGCTGCGCGCGTGTCGCATCGTTAGCGAGTCCTGGAATCCCTGCAGTCCTTTGTCCCTCGTCCAGTGCAGAACAAGTGCCTGGCGGTATCCTTTGTACGACCAAAGAACAGGACTCTGAAAAACACTGACCCAATACTCCTAATGCGGTCAGCTTTGGTTCATCTGGCGCGCCCGAGTATTTATTATTATATGGCACTACATAGAATTATTGTATGGTGTCTTGTCCTTTCGTGTATCCTTTGTTAGTTTGCCTGAATTATTATCCCTTTCGCATATGTCGTTGTCCTTTTGTGACTCTCGTTCTCAAACGTCTGCCGACACGCCTTCAATTCTTCGCCGTCTCCTTTGCTTTGTTTCTCCTCTGTTCGCAGCTCATTTGGCTTTGGGGCGTTCGCGTTTCTAAAGTTTTTTCGGGGCGTGTTTTGGCCATAAATTGTTTTCTTGCTTTCTTCGGAATTGGATTTCTTGGGGGTTTCTTTATTGGTTTCACTTTGCGCTTCAAATTTCATAATTATCGGGGCGTATGTTGCAACATTCTGCATACAATTCCACTCCGCCTCAGATGCTCTATCTACAAATGTATCTGTATCTGTAGCTGTCGATGTATCTGTGTCTATGTCTGCTTCTGCACTTGTTCTCAAAGATACAAAATCAATTTATTGTTTTTTGTGCTGCGGTCAATGTGCCGTCCACTCGTTGTTGTTGTCGCTGTCGCTGTTGTTGTTGTTGTTGTTGTGGTCAGCCAAGTGTTGGACAGCATTATAAATATTTCAGTTTGCTTTTGCAGCTTATGGGTTTTGGTTTTCATTTCATGCGGCATGGGGCATGAGGCAACTGCAGTCCATTGAATTGTTTAAGCATCCGAAAGCTCAACTTTTGCTTTTTGGGGAAAATGTTTTGTTTGGCTTTCATGTAAGTCTCTGTAATGAAAAACTTATTGCCTGAGCATTCTTAATGATTCTAGCGCAATAAGAACACAATGTTTCTTTTATTGTTGCCACTTTTCACTTGGAATACCAAATAAATGTATTTATAAATAAAAGAAAAGTTCTGCAAGACTGTTGCTTATATAATATTTATTGTTTCATGAACAATAGATTCGAAAATGAATAATCAAGAAACTAAAAACAATTTTAATAAAGGAATTGTAAGACACAAATAATTGTAATAACTAAAAAAAATTTTTTTTTAAAATAGCAAGTAACATTTGGTAAACATAAACATATGGGATTTGGAAAAATATGTGAAATATAACTGGAAAAAGAAATTAATTTAAACAAATTAGAATTAGTATAGGACAAATAACAATTACTAGAAAACTTAAGTGTTATCTTTCTCTTCACTCTTTAAATTACATTTTATACTTATATCGAGCTTAAGCCATTTTCAGAAATAGTCAATTCTTTAATACGAAACAAAAATGTAACAAATAATTTCAAGTCAAACAATTCACATAAATTTAGATAGTATCAGTTACATTTCTGCACTTCATTTTGTGTACAATTTGATGTTTTTAGATAATCTTCACAATTTTCACTATAGAGGCAGTTATTGCCTCTTCGCTAGCTTCGTAGGCGATTTTCCGTTTTTTTACATTTTTTGCACGTTGGTATCTAAATGTTGCTCATTAAATGCATCGAAAATTTCTTTATGCTTGGCCGTTAAATGTCAAATGCCTCAAATTTGTAATATGGTGTCCTGATAATTTTGAGGCACACACATTGCATTGCGATTAAATTTTTATCAATTTAAAAAAAAAATGAACTTTACATGCATCTCGTCCCATCGTTTTTTTTTTACGCACATTATTGTAATGCACCATAAATTAGCAAAAAAAACACTTTTTAAAAATTTTATTTATCGAAGTGTCTCAGTTAAACGAAAACATGAAGTGAGCTACAAAATATTTGTGTGTTTTTAACATTGATCGAATTGAGCACAAACGAAATTTAAGTGTTACTTCGATTCCCTTTGCCTGAGTGTCAGCTACAACCAGGTTTTTTTATGACTGCCTACAAAAAGGGACCACTTTTTGCGAGCTCTGGTTTTTAAACAACAGCATTGTTCGGTCGCGTCCATTAGGTAGCAAGTGTAAGAACTGCAAGACATCGCCCAGGTTTTTATTCGATAAATTTTCTCTTACGAAAACCATTTTGTCATGAAACTCGTCGCTTCTTTCATCGAATTCGAATCCTTCAAATTCGCGTATTCGACGTCTATTGTTCCTGTCTCCTTCTGTTTGAAAAATAAACTTGTGTAACGAAACCACATTAATCCTAGACGCTGTTCTTAGCCTGTCTTTAAATTTTGGATTGTCAGCAAGTTTCAACATCTTTTCCGCTAAATCGTCTATTAGTCTATTTTGTCCTAATATCTTGAGTGTTAATATCCTATCTTCTTATATCCTTAGTCTCAATATTCCTTGTCGTCTAAATATCCTTCGTCTCAATGTCCTTCGTATTAATATCCTCGACCAAGTATCTTCGAGCAAATATCCCTTGATATCCTCGACCAGATACCTTCGACTAGATATTTTCCTCCTTGTATCCTCGAGCAAATATCCCTTTGATATCCTCGACCAGATAGCTTTCGACGTGAGAACTCTCAATTCTGATATTCTTTGACTGTGAATTATTTTTGTTTGGTTGAGCCCCCAAAAATGTAGGATTGAGTTTCTATGTAGACAAGAATCCGAATACTTTTGAATGTAAACTGCTTTTATTTAGATGTTTTCTCGGACAGAATATGATTTGGACTGCCTTAGTTGTGTATTTTGTATTTAAGGTGTGTGTTTTGGGACGACAGGTGTGTCGTTGCCCACTAGATCCCACATTAATTATGACTTTATCCTTCAAGAAAGACTATTATACATATATTTTATATCTTCATTTAAGTTCAATTCTAGGAATTTTTTCAATATTCGGATCATTTCAGTGGTTTATCAATTTCACTCTATCATTTGACACTTAATATGTAAGGTGGTCGACCTCTAGACTTAATGCCAATTTCAACGATATCTTACTGTAGATTCTAAGAGCCAGCAGGTTGGCTTAATTTGGTTAATGACACAAGTCAACAGCCAAAGGCGCCATTGCAATGCATTGCTCTAAACTTGAAGCAATGTCGTCATCATCGTCGTCCTTGCTCGCCTGGTCCTTGTCTGCTTGTCGCTGCTCATTGAACTAAATTATGCAGAGTTCAATCAACTTACCCTGATTGGAGCCCCACAAAGCGGCGAGTGTCAAGTGGAGCCAACTTAAAGCCACAGAGTCGCGGGTGTGTGGTTGAACAATAAATCAAACATGGACAGCTTCAACAACGCCGAATTCTTGCAAATGGAAACACATATGCCAAGGGGGTTCCTCACACACACACACACACACATAAACACTCCCACACAAACATACTCAAACTGAATATGCCTCCTCATCAATATCACATTTATGCTTGGCTGCCAACAAACAATTGAAAACAATACAAAATACTTTATTGGCATTCGCCCTGCTTACTAGAATGTCCTACACTTCGGCTGGGTCATATCTCGGAATATTTTATTCTCCGTCTCTTGTTTTTGGATTCCTTGCTTTGACTTGGCCTTGTGCCAGAAATTCTTTGTATTTCTATATTGTTTTTTAGGTGTTTTTTTCATCTTGGGTTTGCCAGATACTTCGAGTAGATAGTTCTGACTGGGCGTGGCAGTGGGCAGGTCGACCGTGGGGCATAGTTTCGGTTTAGGCCGTTATGCATATTTACCATTTACTGTTTACTGTTTTTATGCCAAAAATGCGGCTCAAATGTTTTCAATTGTTGATGATGTGGGAAGTAGGACCGAATTGGGCTCATGCAGGTGCGTCGGTGTTGTGAATATCCAATTGCCTTAAGATATTTCCATCCAAACAAGCAAAACGATTGAAGAAACTCTATTTAATTGTAAGAGTAGATTTGAGAGAAAAGATTGTGAAAATGTATATATTTAGTATCAACTAACGATACTTTTTATATTCATTTACTTTCGATGATTTTTAACAATTTTGCTAATAAACTCAATTTTCTATTTTAATTTACAGAACAATGTGTGATAACTAAACTTGAAAATGTGTGTGTATGTGAAGCTAATCTTAAAAATGGTTGTTTTCTTAATACATATTACAATATTCATCCAATCTCTTAAGTCGCTTTCAGTTAAAATATGTTATGAATATCTTCATATTCTACCGTTCACTTTCCCAATTTCTCTCAAATTTGAATTAACTCTTAATAATCAGCGATGCCACATTTTTTAGTCAAAATTCGAAGTAAGATGTTTAAAAAATATATATGGGACCACTTCTGTTTTCTTTAAATTAAGCAGTAAAAAAATAGCTCTTTTGAGGTAAATCAAGTTTTATCTAAAAAAACTTTAAACTCATTGTGCAATTTGTGAAAACATTTTTCACGAGGAGTTGCCAGACTAATGGCAGACAATTGTTAGAGCTGTCGAGTATCTTAAATTTTGTCGCGCCAATTACTTTTTAAATTTTTTCAGCTAAACAAAATCAATTATTACATAAATAAATTAAATTATATTAATTAAACAAGGAAAAAATTAAAAGTTTAATGTTCTGCAATGATAAACTTGAAAAAGTTGCTAATCAAACCTTTGGGTAATTTAATCTGAAAAGGTGTCACTGACACCGTGTCAGCCCTTAGCAGCCTAGTTCGAAAAGGTTGGTGAAAATGCTAAAACAAATTAAACCTCTCGAAGTTCTATGGCACCTCGGAATTTTCCGCGCGGAATTGCTTTCTGCGAAATTCTATTTCGCTTGCGATTTCTGTGTCACCCCTGAATATTAGTTTTTCTCGATAGTGTATGGTTAGGATCTTCAGAAATAATTTATTAGAAATTAGATTTATTACACTTGACACTTGATTTAAAACCCACTGTGAATAAATAACAAAAGACTCTAAGCGTTTGCAAGTGAGAAATCAAGTTCAGAGGAACAAAAGAGAAAGGCAAAATCTAACCACTGCCCTCAAATAATGAGCTCAGGCGGAGGCAAACTTTGTGTTAAACAAGAGAAACCTGAAAATTCATGGCTCTTGCTTATTAATGTCCTCTACGTAAGGACTGCAGACTGAACAAAAATGGTCAGAAAAATTAAGGAAAGGCCAGCGGGCATTCAGACGTTAGAATTTTCGGGCTTAAAGTCGACGTCATCGCACTCGCAGTCAGACTGCCAGACGAAGCAGACGGCGCAGACTGGCAGGAGTCGACCATATATGTAGGCAGGATATTGATTGATTTATTGCGTGCAGGAGACCGCCAAGGCGTCTTCCGTCACACAATGAATGTCGCAAAGTGTCGGTAAGAGGCCTGCTGCTTTTGTAGGCGTTCCAAACGTTTGAGGGATATTAAATGGAGCTTCGGAAAAATGTGGTAAAAGTCTAATAAGGTGAATTGCGCATTTTAAAGTGGAGGAACCTAAGATATTTATGTCATCCTGAACTTTTTGTTTCCTTTTTATAGCTTTGCAGACATGTTGAAAATTGGACAGCTATATTTTTGTTTTGTCTACAGCTCCTTTATAAATTGAACCGATATCTTAAATTATTCGACAAGTAATTGCTTTTAATTTGAACCATAAAGCGATATACAGCGCTTTCCAATATTTTCTGTCAGTCTTAAGTAGGATAGAATTTCGTGTTTGTGCACAATAAACAACAATAAACTTTCTAGTGGCAAAGAAGAAATTGTTGCTTGGTAGTCTTTAGTGGCAACAACAAAAACACGAAATGCGATCGAACGATGGCGACTTTTTAGAGAATTATCTGCCACATCATCCGTCCTTTACTGCGGTAGTTCAGAAATAAAATGTTTATCGTGTCGCTGTGGCAGTGTGGTCAAATATACGAGTATAGTTCTTCTCACTTCAAACTCAATTCGCAAGTGTGGGCAACTCGCTACTTGTTGTTTGCCGACCTGTCAATAATTTTTTACCACAAATTTGGGTTTATTTGGTGAGCAGATGAAATGACAATGTTTTAAGAGTCTCGTAAAAAATCAATTGACAATTGTTAAGAGGCGAAATGGATGCTGAAGTAAGAGTTAAATTCAAAAGACTACAAATAAAAATGTGTTGGGTGGCAACTACAAATAGCCGACCATTTTGCAGTGACTGCAATTGATTGGCCTCGGCCAATGGTGCGGCTACTTAATCTACGCTCATTTATTTATTTATAAACAAGGCACAAAAGAAAGAAACAGGGGCAGGAGAGCTGAGGTCAGCACTTCCAGACAGACAGACAGGCGACACAGACTGACGCCGCTTTACGAGTAAGTCGTACAAATTTGCAGGCAAATGTGAGGAACACGGATACAAGGATTCGGAACGAATACGATAATTTCTGGTACATTCTCGTTCGGAGCAATGACTAATTAATTTTACACCGTTTATCGTGAGTTTCACTCGCGTACAGCTTAAGCCAAACAAATCAATCACGGGGCCAGACCAAGGAGAGACCTGAAGAGACATGTTGAGATTGGGGATGGGATTGGAGAGTGCCAATTAGGAAAGCACACAATACACATGCACTTTGCATGGCGCCAGACGAAATAGGACAACACACAATGTGTGTATATGTGTAAATGCGAGCACTTAAGACAGATGAATGAAGTGGCAAACATGGCGGACAGTTTGCATTTCAGTTACAGCTACGACGAAGTCCAGTTCGAGGCGTCGACTGGCCGCCGACATCCACAAATCAGCGACAAATATTTATGGGATGGCACACACAAACATACACACGCACACACACAGTATACGCCGCCTTAATTAATTTTTGCATATTGAAAGGTTGACGGAATTACACGCACGGGTCTCACCAGCTTCGAGTTGCCCACTTAATAAGCAGTAAGAGACCATTCAGAAAACTTGATGACCAAGAAACGATATGCAAAAGTTCAGCAGTTAAAAATGAAATGTTGCAAAAAATTTAAATTAAAATTGGACTGATGAAGTGGGAAAGTCGGACAGTTGAGGACTGGAAAACAGAGGGTGGGTATGACTGCGCGAGAGACTGTAAAAGTGGTTCGAAACTTCAAACAGGTTGAGGAGTTTTCTCTTGCTCAGGTTGTGTATAGAGAGAAAGTCGTGAGTCGAACCTCGAGTGCTTTTTAATGGCAGCCCGTGCACAGCTCAGAATAAATAGAGGGCAAATGGCAGAGCTGAGGCTGAGGCTAATACTGCATGTGGGCCCCCTCCGCCCACCCAACCGACAAGGCGCTTAAAATGTGTCTGTGGTTGTGAAAGCAGCAAAAAACCGACTCGAAAATTACGAAAAACAGCAGGAAAAAATACAAAAGAAAGAGATACCATGCCATGCATGCCATGAGCAAGAGGTAAAAACGAGAGCGAGTGCAAATAAAATAGAAAACCAAGACAATTTTTCAGCTTCATTAAGTAACCGCAAAGTTTGTTTTATGTGCGGTCAGCTACAAGTCAAAGTTAGCAAGAGCGACTGCAAAGACAAAATAAAGCCGATACGGCACTAAATTAGCTAAATCTTAATTTAATTCGATAGATGTATGATTTTTAGCAGGATGCATTTAAGAGTCAAACAAACACGTTTTTATCGTTCTCTTAAGCTAAATAAAGTATAACTCAGGAATTAATACCGAACCTTAACCGAAACATTTAACCGTTAGTAACCGACGGAAATTGGTAATCGTATCTGAAACAAGATTATTTTCATCGTTTTTTACAATTTAATTTAATTTTTATTTCTGCTCTAATGTAGTTTATAAATTGATCTTAATAAAAAGATGCTTGGTAACTGGTAACTGAAACCGATATTCGTTACGGCTTGATATCATTAACTTAAATTAAATGAGACTCAACTCCTGGCCAGATAATTAAGCAAGCAAATATTATGTATACGACAAGTTATTCTCGGCATATATTCTACATTGCCAAGACATACATATACACTTTACTAATAAACCTATAAAGCAACTCGAGCACACAGAAACACACACACAGCAACTACAAATACCAATGCCAAAATTATATTCTGTGGACATTGACAAATATCCAAAGCGACATCCCCTTTCCCCAGTTGGGTTCAAATAACAGATTGGCTGCATTTTGTGTTAAATCAGCAACAATTGTTGCCCAAGCCACCGAATAGAGAAGCAGCGGCTATCACTTTGGGGTTTCTCACTGCAATTCGAGTTTAAATTTGAAGCTGCTTTACTCACTTTGGCTTCGACTTTGGCTTTGGCTTTGGCCAGCCGCCAGGCAGAGAAAATTAAAATTTATATAGCATACAAACCAATGCAGTTGCAGAAGTTGTAGCAGCTGCTTCCTCACTGAGGCATTTCGCTATTTAGCGTGTTTCTTAGCTCCAAGTCTGCAAGTTTCAGTCTTCGGTCTTTCTATTCATCTGGCTGCTTGGCTGCTGCCAAAGCGGAAAGCGTGGCTGCCATTAAGCTGCCAATCGACCATTTGTCAGTTTCGATTGCGGCAGAAAGAAGCGCCGGAAGAAATGCATCTTCGTTCATACTTTCAAGTTCTTGCCAATGGCTTTGAATTGGGTTAAGTGATTTGGCTTTCGATCAATCCATTCTTGGTCGCCCAACCCCCTTTTGACCCACAAAAATGGGCGTGCATAATTTTACAATACGGCTCTCTTTGTAAATGCCTGGTATATACGCCATGTTGATATTCCTGAATGGCAAGCCAAATCAACAGTTTAGGAAACAGGACCCCTATATTTTGCCATTCATTATCTTTTTTCGAAAAGGGAATTGATTTCACCACTGGGAGTTTCCTTGAGTTTCCTGCGTGTGCAATTTAAATCAATTAAGAGTCTTTTGATTTGAAACATACCATTTGTTCTGTGCGATGGTCCAAATACGTATAATGAAATTGACCAACGTGAAATCAAATATTGCCAGATATTTTAGTGAAGTGACCAAGTGAGTTGACCTCTTCAAATGTCGATTACTGCGAGAGCAATGCCCACAGTTATTCGATAAGTACTGAGAAATTTCTATCTGTTTTTGTGAAATCTAAACTAAAATTAATTGCAACCAATGAAAGACAAAAATCATTGATGAACTCAAACAGAGGTTATATTTCTATGCAGACGAAATCTATGAAATTCTTATTTCTCTCTTGAAATTAATATAAAACTGCAAATGGGATTTGTTAAAAGCCTGAATGGCATATAATGAGATCTCAATGTGTAGTTTAAATCAATTTCAACACATTAATAATTTTTGAGTAAGAATTTTTTAATTTTGCAAAGTAGATTCGCATAGTAATTCTGAGAGAAAATTCTGCGGATTGAAATCACTTTGAGTTGATGAGTCTGATAAACTATCGTTTTTAATACTTTGCTATAAAATAAAAAGTTAAAGCCGGAACCGGCCACAAAAGGAATTTTTAATTGTATGCCAAGCAATTGAGCTCACACCTACTTGCTGGCTAATACTTCAACATATATATAATTTCTTGTAGTGCTGAATTTGAGAGCAGAGAGCACAGTCAAGAGCCGACCGAAGAGTTGACAACCCGAACTTAAGTTACTTTATTATGTAATCGTTGAGGGAGTCCCTCGGTCCAGTGCCTGTCCTGGTACCAGACCCGACCCACTTGGCATAAAAAGGTGAACTTCAGTGTCATTTGTTTGCCGCTGTCGTCGCTTGAGTTGTCGGTTTCGCAACTGAACTTTGCTCTATTTTCACAAGTGTGAGGACAACTTAATTTATCTTTATGTTTCAAAAGGCCTACACTAAGTCGGCCCAATGACGACTGTCTGGCATAGAATCAGACAAGCTGTTGAACAACGCGTAGCTGAACTGAGAAGCAGTCTTCATCTCTGACTCTTTCCCTGCCAAGTCCCCTGTCTCTTCCTTCTCTTAGCACTCTTTCCTTTGGTGCGTCCTGTGAGTCCCGCTGGGTCTCTGTATTCTTCTTTTTCCATATTTCAATTGAAATGCGCAGCAGCACAATTAAAAATCAAGCCAAGTGATGCGTGCCAGTGCTGTGGCAAGTGTTTGTTGAGTGTTTGTTGTTTAAAATGAAGCGCTATAAATGGACAAGTTGTTGTTGTTGATGTTGTTGTTTACTCCCCTTCATCGTTCCCAGATTTCCTTGAGGCAGCACATGGCCCAGTCAAGAGTCTATCGCTTGTCCTGGCCCTGTCGTGTTGTGTTGTGTCGTTCAGGCCGGACTCTTGTTGGTTGTTATGTATTTTTTATTTTGCCTTTTGTTTTCTCTATGTGTTTTGTTTACTTGGCCACGCCTCTTTTTGATTTTATTCTTTCTTTGTTGGAATGTGCATAATTAATCATTTACAGAGTTCTTAAGCTGCACAACGGTAAAAGATATAATAAAGAGCTAACAATCAAGTGAATTCATTAAAGACAACTGATGATACACAAGTATTTAATAGCTAATCTGCAGCTAATTCTGTAGCTAATCTGTTATTTGAGTGATATATATTTTGAACTTAATAACAATAAATTTACATTTAATTTGACATTCGAAAATAGTAGATAAGCATAAGTTAACTTTTCTACTCTTAATACCAGTGAGATATGCTTTTTTCATTGACCTTTGGTCAAATTGCATTACATCAAACTAAGTTTAAAATCTCTGTGCCAACTTTAGAAAATCTCATTTTGATCTGACAGAAACATAGTGTTGCCATTGGCATAGTCAACATGACGTATGCTCAACATGCCAGTAAATGAAAATGAATGAATGTGAATGCGGCATGTTTTTACTCTGGCAGTTATGTTCAAAGATCTGATAAGAAGAGAAAAAAAGAACGAACACAATCGAATTTTTGCTGGATAAATTTTTGCAGATGCCAACTCTTTTTTGCCGTTGCCCACTCCCCACTCTCAACTTCCCCTGCAATAGCGAGGCGTGTTTTTGACATTTAACTAGCTATGCGGCCAGTTGGCTCAAGCGAAGCTTGTGTAAATGCTTTTTATTAAAAAATATCTGCTGCCAAACTGCATAATTTGAACTCAATAGTTTTTAGTCCGGCAACTGTTTTTGGCAGACAGGCAGACCATTCAAGAGACAGCTTGGTAGCCAGGCATTTAGGCACAGAGCAACAGCAGCATAAGCTCGATAGAAGTTGGAAGATGAGCGACGACAGGTGACTACTCATCAGGCAACGCACCAAAGGGAGCGACAAGTGGATTGCCTTGGCCCCAACTGCGTCTGTCGAATTAGTGTCCAGCTGGGCGAATGTCCTTGCTGTGCAGGTGTCGCCGCTATTGTCATATTTTCCACAGTCCAAAGCGGCTTGTCGATGTGCCAACGTGCGTGTGAGTGTGTGTGTATGTGTATGCTAATGGCTATGGAAAATCAAATGCGAGATTAGTCAATGGTGCCGCAATTGAGTGGCAGGACACCAGAGTAGGACACGTAAAGACAGGCAGGACAACAGGTCCAATGGGTTGAAGAGACAAGCCTGCTGCAATTGTGTTCATTGTTCTCTTGGTTGAGACTATTGGTTTGATATTAAATTTTATGAAAATTCCTGCAACATGGCGTATGAGTTATATAATTTGGCAGCAAGCTAAAATCCGATTCTAAGCCCTGGCAAATATGGAAATGGCCAAAACAAAACTATGGAAAAAAACTATAAAATAAAGAAATAAAAGCTAACAACTGCAGCCCAGGCGGGAAAGAAGGAATACATATATTTGATGCTGAAAAATATTTGCAAATAAATTGCCACAGCCGACAGATATAGAGAAAGAGGGCAAGCGAGAGGGAAAGAGAAAGGCGCCCAAAAATGGCTAACAAACGCAGTTGGCCCGGCTGTCAGTGACTTAAATCTATTTCAGTTGAGGGATTTCTACATCAAACATGCCGGACAGTTTTGCATTGCAATGCAGCAACAGCAGTTGCATGTTGGGGGTGTGACCGTCCACTGTGCGTATGAGTAATCTTCTTTCCTACTTTCCTTGAACAATACATTTGTTTCACTTTTGATTAAAAATCGCAACCGAAAATTTATTTCATTTAATTTCTCACTGTTTTGCTTTGTTTTTCAGATTTTGTTTTTTAATCAACAAGCAAAAGTATTTGCATTTTAATTTGCTTTGGCAATAGATTGCCTCAAAAACAAGACAACACAAAACGAATCCAAGTGAAATTCCAAACAAGGCTGAACCAACAGTGAGGTTCAGATTTGTTTTGACTTTTTATAGCGTCTATCAAATTTAGTTGTGTGTCTTTTTATTGTGGAATTTGAGTTACAAGCGATCGGCTTGTTGTAGTTGATATTTTGGTGTCTGGTTCTGATTTTAAGTAAACGAATTTTATTTAATTATGCGACATTCGCCAGAACAATCCAATAGCCGGCATGCAACTAAATGCTTCGGGGAATTCTATAACCACCACCGAGCAGCACTTTGAGCGATGAGTTGGTCAAGGCCTTGCTGTTATTTCTCTCTTTTTTTTACTTCAATATTATTACAGCACAAATAACAATACTACTGAAAATAAATTGAGAGCTTTGTTGTTTGGGGTTCAGTTTAGTGTCCTTGAGGACAATTGTGTGAAGGTTGTTAAAAGATACTTTTGAAGACTATAAATCATGAAAATACACCTAAATACATAGTGAAAGGAATTTTGAATATAACTTGAACTTTTATGAAAATGGATAAGAAAGAATAAAAGTTGTTGGACCTTTTCTAATATTTTTTAAATTTTTAAACTGGAGCATCCGTAGAGACTGTAATGAACATAACCTGTGTCATGCTCAAATTTACCACATCACATACTCGGAATTTATGGAAAACAATTTGTAGCTCATTTATAATTGTTACACTTAAATGCCTTAGATTCCGATTTTAGTTTTATTAATCGATATGCCGCTTAATATTATATTATTGCGCAGTTTCAATGAATTTCATATTTAATGTAAATATTTTGTTGTCAAATTAGGAAGTTTCATCTTTACAACTTTCTGTTAATTCAATTATTAAAGCTAAGGCGTGTTTGAAACTTGTTTCCCCCATTTTTTCTGTTTGCCCCAAATGCCTGTTGTTTTAGTGGCATTTGGCAGTAACGAACAGCTTTTCAGCAACGTTGCCGCTCAGCAGTTGCCCATCAAACTGAGCATTTTGTTTGCCATTCAGTACAGTGAAACAGGAGTGCTGGAAGGAGCTGGGCAGGCCTAAACATCGCGTCGCCTCGCTGATTTGCATGTGAGCCACAAGGGCAGGATAAGGGCAGGAGTTTGATATAAAGGGGCGAAACCTCAAAGTCGTCTGGCAGTCGTTCCCATCGTCGTTGTCGTCGTCGTGTTATGTGTGACATTTGTTGGTTTAGACGGCACTCCTGGCGACAAATATAAATGTTAGTTACGCTTTGAGAGTTCTGCTTGCCAAATTGCCTGTCAAGTGTTCTGGCGACTGTCGGCAGAGGCCTGGCAGGGGACTGGTTATAAATATCTCAAGCCCCAGCAGTATGCAATTTGTCTGCCGCTGTGTCTCACTTCTCACAAGAACATTTCTGCTGGCCGCATTTTTGCCAGTCATTTTTGCACTTCATTTGCCGCCTCACAGTGTCGTCCAAAGGATTCATTGACTGACGTCATGCCTCAAACTGTGCCACAACCGACTAGTGGCAATTGGCAGCTGTGTAGCCGGTTGTTGGCAACTTTAACTGCTTAACGCTTCGGGCTCTAATCGAATTGTCCGTCCCAGTCTGGACCCCCTTGTGACTCAATGCCAAATAGTGGGCCATTTTTGTCTCTTGCCTTTTGTCTTCTGCCTCATTTATACGCACACCAATACATACAGATATTGTTATGGGACTATCGGGAGGACAGGGGTAAACTTGCGTGTCTGGCCATAAAATTGGCAGCGCCCAAGCCCAAGGCCAGACCTTTGTCCATCTGAGGTTCTGGATCCGATTTCTAGCTGCTTGTTTTGTGGCATCCTTTGGGCATTGGCACTGATTTCTTTACATTTATTTTCGGCTTTGACTTATATGTATTCCTATATTTTGCTCTCTCTCTTTCTCGTTTTTATCCTGGCCTTTTGTGGTTTAGTAGAACTAATTTATTTCAAATAAGTTTATGTTAAAACAAGTGGGCGCGGCTACAGTCGAGTTTGCTCGACTGTTGTATACCCTGTGCCAGTCTCCATAAATTGTAATATAATTAATTAACCAAGTTTGGTGAGGATGTATGGGACCATCTCGTTTGCATATTTTGTCAGCTTGGCTCAGATATCTCTAACAGTAAAAAAGTTTGTCATACTAAAACATGATTTTCGGTTATATGATATAGTAGACCGACTTAAACCAAATTTGGCCAGGTTGCCAAGGACCGTCCCGTTTACATATTCTGTAAGTTTGGTTGATATCTCAACCAACAGGGACATACAGAATTTTCGACTGATCGTTCCTATGGCAGCTATATGATATAGTAGTCCGATTTCAACCAAATTTGGTCAGGATGTCTAGAATCATCCCGTTTGCATATTCTGTCAGTTTGGTTGAGATATCTCAACCAACAAAAAAGTTGTTCATAGAGAGACTGGATTTTCGACTGATCGTTCCTATGGCAGCTATATGATATAGTGGTCCGATCCAAATTTAAAAACAAACTTGATCTGCGTCCGGCATCCAGCTACCTACATGCCAATTTTGAAGTCTCTAGTTATTATAGTCTCTGAGATCGACGCGTTCAAACAGACGGACGGACAGACGGACGGACGGACGGACGGACGGACGGACAGACAGACGGACATGGCTCAATCAACTCGGCTGTTGATGCTGATCAAGAATATATATACTTTATTGGGTCGGAAATGCTTCCTTCTGCCTGTTACATACATCACACAAATCTAATATACCCTTTTGACCATTTTCAATGGGCACAGGGTATAAAAAGCTGAAAGCATCAAAAATGTTTGACCATATGACCTGAATTCTGGCATTCAAAGAGGGACGTCGCACAACCTTTTTTTGCCATCACTTGCCTCTTGCCACAATCGCATACAATTTGCTAATTTCAGCCCACACACACGGGCACACAGAGTAGGGGTGGTCTAGGAATTCTGGCACTCACATAAATAGTAATTTTCCTAGTGCGTTTTGTGGGCTCAGGTAGGCGGGCACCGTTTTAGCTAAATTGCCGCCGTCCGGGCCACAAAGAGCAAAGCCGCTTAAGTTGCACCCGGCAACTGAGGGAGCGAGGACGGGAGCCAGCTGACGAAGGGAAAGGGAATAGGAATGGCAGCAGCAAAATGTACGAAAACCAAAATGTAATGAAAACCCCAGTCGCCTACAACGACCAGAGCTGGTCGAGTCTATGAAGTTGAATTGACGGCACTGTGAAGCAAATAGTATACAACTTTTATTTCATAAAGTAAAAAAACTGCTAAACTTCACAGATGTCAGAAAAGTTTCAGTTTAATGGTTCTAACCATAGAGCAAGATTTTGATTTGAGAATTCTCTAAACTCAATTTAATTTTTCCCAAAAATATATTTCTTTTGTTATTATTTTTCAGTTAGCTTACATATTTTTTTACGTTTATCAAAAAAATTTCTGAATTGCAGCATGTGCAGCACTTTGAAGCCTTTACAAGAACCTCCAAATTGAACTTATAAACTTCGCATATTTATATTGTGAATAATCATCAATTATTAAGAAGCGGCTTTTAGACATATATTCATTTTTAAATTAACTTCTTGGTTTAAATTTGGGATACCTTATTAATACGAAACTAAATTATATTACATATCATTTGTTTCAATGAATTTCAGTTTTCCAAATAATTTATTTTTATTATTTATTACCTCCACCTACAAGTTTTATTTATCATTGTTCGTCGTCTCATAGAAACTGGTACCACTGTTACACTGTGATCATGTCGATTTGAAAATATTCAAAAATATGGTAAAATTTTGACAGGTTGGTCAGACAGTGGAAACCGTAGGCGCGCGTGACTCCATCGGCCGCAATTGAATCGGCCGTTGTGCCAAAAATGCTTGCAAATTATTGCCAGCCAGAAAATTGTTATTTTTACTCTTTTTTTTGATTAGTTGCATATTCAAGAGCGATGAAAAAGTTGCCTATTCAAACCGCAAATGGAATTTTAGAGCTTGTGGTCAATTAGTGTGAGTTTACATGAGAGTAGAAACGTGTAAGAAGTGCCCTCGATTTGTGGCATAAGGTAATAGACGTAGAGCATTTTTAAGCAAATCTACTTGGTTCTAGTTTGAAGAAATTTGGGTTCTTTCTGGTGCTGCTTCCGTCGCTTGTATCGCGGTGTACGGTAATTAAAGAACACATAAAGTAAGTCTCCTGTATTTAGGCGTAAGACCAGGCACACTAAAGAGTTGGGTGAAGAAAAGGGTGGAACAATAAATTCAGCATCACACACAATCAAGTTCTAAAACGATATACTTACATAAAGTAGACAGTAACGATTGCAAACAAGCGATGAAGGTTTGTCAAAGTAACAAAAACATTTCCTAAACACCAAATTTCTGATACCAAATTTTGCGACAACAAAACCAATAATCGATATAAACTTAAATACTTTTGGCTATTTAGAGCTATTTATAATAATATCACAACTGACGAAAATTGTGTTTTCTTTTTTCTAGAGCTACGGTAGTGCAATTCGATGACTTAGATGACACGAAAACGCCATCATTCGAATTGAAAACGAGTGCAATGTCGCTTGGGCAGCTGGAATGAGCATCATCTGTGAATTGAGGAACTTGGGCTCTGTTAAAGTGCGTTGCTTTGAAGCCTGAACTCTTTGCGCCATGCTACAACAACATACTCTAGCAATTGCAGCAATTCGGCAGCAAGTATCTTTTTCAAAAGTTGATAAATTTGAATCTAATATCTTTTATTTACGTCCTGTGTACCATAATTCCCGCTGCTTAGATTACAAGTCCTACTCGCCTACTAGTGCTATGAAAAATGTGGAAGCTTTCTGGATCAACAGCGATGTTTTCTTATTCTATTTGAATTACATACACATTCATTTAAAAATGTTCAAAACACACAAAAACCTGTAGAGCTTTTTTTGGTCATATCAAAAAAACTTAAGCAGATAATGAACTCTTTGAACAGTCATGTGCAAAAGTTGCGATAGGCTTACATTTTGTTAATTCAACATAATATGTTAAAAAGAACACTGTATATATTAAATTAAATATTATTAGATTTAATTGATTTATTTTCTTACTGTGTCTAATTTTAATGTTGTTTGTGCTTTCATTACTTTAAATTAATTTAATACTGTAATTTACTAGATTGTTACAAAAAAAATAAAATGTTTACGAAATTTACCGAAATCAGTGCGTTAATGTCATGTGTTTTTTACTACTAAATCGAAATTTGAAAGTCATATGACGTAACCTGGGAAAGTAAAATGACGCAAAGCCTGAAACGCCTGCACACCTGACGTACACTCTGAATAGCATAGTAACTATCTATCAATAAGAAAAGACCGCCAAAAAGTATTGCGTGTAAATCCCAGATGTTTATAGAACCGAAATCTGCCTCATCCGTCAGGATTTAAGTGAGTATTCCAATTGAACAACAAGATACAGAAACATTAAAAGTATAGGATGAACTACAGCGGCCTTCTTTAGATAACCCTACCAACTAGCACAGTACCGTACCGAATAGCTGAAGCACGTCTAAGATTGCTATAATTTTTTCGACACCTTTATAAATATGTCGCTGACACCAAGCGGAACGAGTTTTCATTTACTCAATACCGAATAAGAGGAAAGACATTTTCAACAGTTGAAGTTATTAAGCTGAAGATTGCAATTTTTTCCTTGATGAGACCAAAAAATAAAATTAAGAACAAAATAAAACTTGAAAAGAAATCCTACAACTATTTCGCATACTCGTAGAAATACTTCTTCACATCGTTCATTAAAAACTGACCAAGTGAACGAAATGACTGATCTAGTTCCCGACTTCAAAATTATCAATTGAACTTTTTCAGCAAATTGAACTACAAATTCTAGTTCTTTTTCGGAAGTTCGGTTTACAGCCAATGGTTTTCAATTGGCCACTCACAAAACAAATGGAAATATTTTAAACTTAGATGAGTCATCAAAACAGAATGAGCAAGTATAATAAACAAGTTGAAATAAAAAAAGTGTCGTCTTTTCAAAATGTAAGTACCTACATACATATGTATATGTACGTTTCATATTGGAAAGAGTCTATTTTAATTTTACGTCATTTTATAAGTAGAAGTGCCTGCAGTAGCGCCAATATTTGTACATGGCACGCAATAAGACTTAACCGAGTGGGAGTCCTGTCAGTGCCTTCTGAAAATACAATTGTAGGTATGTGCAAAATAAATACGAAATAAATAAATAAAATAAAAGCGTTGTGCACCTTTTGATAATGCAGTTGACGTCGCCGTCTTGCTACTTGACGTATTTTATACACAGAGACTTAAACTAACTGCATTTGCATTTCAATAATTAATTGTTATTGTTGCATGGCATATTATGTTTGTTTTTTACAGGTGCACACACACACACTCAATCCAACTACTTCTCAAGAAAAGCACGGCCATAAAAACTCGTGATATGCATACACAATATATATACATACGCAGTAACAAAGACGTTGAATTTTCTGGGAGTGACGTTAATTTATTTACTGCTACGCTTGCTCTCCTTCCCCCACTCTTTTACTTCCCATTCACTCTAGCCATAGAAATTCTATTACAAAACCGCAAGCAATGCGCGCTCTGCACTTTTGCACATTCATTGCATTTTATTTATTGTATGATTCAACAATTTACGTAAGTTCTGCGACGCGAATATGAAATTATCCTTTTGTGTGGTCAACCCAACCGACTCGACGTTGCCCTCGAGGAAGTTGGCAATAAGAACACGTACACACGCCTATAATGCATGCCTTAAAGCATTTTATTAATGCGATGCCAAAGTACCTGGCTGAGTTACTTTTCCGGCCCTTGGCAAGTTGTCGCTTACTTAAATATGCATAGTTAATATGACCAGACGATAGCTTTGAAAGAAGTAGCAGTGGTATTAAATAAAAGTTAGTTATTAAGCTACTATGACGGTATTTGTTTATCCTGCGTATATATGCTAGTCGCCTTTCGCACCCTTCGGGCTGCTTTCGTTACTAGCGCGGACTGCCGTCCGCAGTGACAATTTAAAATAGTGAATCGAGTTTCATATCAAAAGCTAAAGATAGACAAGAAAATTTATGTCAAATTAATGAAGATATTCAAACTTTTATTTCTTTGCCAAAACTGATATTGATGTTTTTTAAATTTATTGTGCAATCAAATGTTATTAGTTATTAGTTTTCTTAAAATAGTTGTGTTTTTCAAAAATTAAATTTTAATTCTCAAAATTTAACTGGCAATTAACTAATTATGTCATAAATAGTATAATAGTGCAATATAGTCGAACTTTCTCAATTCGAATCACCATTATCCAAAGCAAAGGTTCGAGTTATGGGAGTTCATTCATTTAGTCAATTTGTTCTGTATTCAAATTTAATTCATTTCGATTAAATTATTTGTATATCCTTTGTGTATCCTCATGTCACAAATCGAGTTGTCTATTTGTCGATGTATTTTTAAATCTCTAATTTTAAAACTGAGAGTATAGTCATCATGGAACAAATATCTTTATAAACAAATCTGACCATAGTCCATTAATCAGATGTATCGGACCAACACCTTCCCATGAAAAACAGTCCCATACCATGAGGCTGCCACCTCCGTGCTTTACGGTATTTTGGGTGAACCTAATATGCAATTCTTTTCCCTTAGGCCGGCGAACATTCCTTTTGGCATAATTTCCAAACAAATTTATCTTCGTTTCACCGCTCCAAAATATATTTCACCATTTTTTCCCACCCACTGGTCCGCACCAGGTTTTGCGATCCAATGCAAATTTTTTCCCCATCTGTAAATTTGCAGATCGAAGCAATGGAACTTTACGGGCAATTTTACCTGGTAGATTTGCCTTTTCTAAACGTCGCCTGACGGTTCGTGACGATATAACGTTACTAATTTCACTGGTGATTTTCCTGGAAGGTAGGAACGGGTCGCGTCTAACCAATGTGGCGATGTAATTGTCGGTCACTGATGAGGTATTTCGGAAGGCACCTCGAGTTTCTACCTTTGGTTTAGGTTTTAATTCATTTCTGACAAAGTTTTCATGGTCGTGGCAATATATTTGTACGATTCTCCTTCATTTCTTAGTCTTTGAACAAGTCTTCTCTCCTCCGCACTGCAGTTACGCCCACGACCCATCTAGTATAATTTTATTTATAATTAAACTCATATTTAGTTGCATTTTCTTGATAACTTACTTTCTGCAACCAAAAAGTTCCACTAACTTATTGAAACTTAAAGTTTTTCTACACACACCTATTTTATTGACCAGCTAAATTTAGTGTCTCGGCAAATACCCACTTGGTAAATTTTATTGGGAACAAAATTAAATCGGGAATTTATCAAATTCACACCAAAACAATGTAACCATATGTAAAAAATATTATGTTTATGTAGAAAACGTTGTATACACATTTTATATTAATAAATTAAAATTTACAGTGTTCACACCTATTATTTTGTCCATGAGTGTACATAGGTTTACGGCCGCTTAAAAATCTAAAATGCAAAAATCGTTTATTTGCTCAACAGCCGTTAAAATATACAACCTGAAGGGCATTGGTGGAACAAGACTTTGGCTTTGAGGACGGGGTGATTCGTTCGGCCGCTGCAGGAAGTCAAACATGGCCATTTATTGCAGGTTTCAATTTCAGTTGATTACGTTGCATAGAGAGAGCAACCAACTTGCTACCTTCGATGCCACTGACGAAGAAATTGTTGTCGATATTTGAACGTGCAGTCGAGCGCAAAAAGGAACACAGACTGAGTCGACAGACCCCACGACATATGTAGAATTCACACATACACTTAAACTCACACATGCAGCAAGACATACAAAAATTATAAGAATATACGCTACGTGCAGTCAATAAATAAAACAGTTCTGTGTGATCCTAGCAGGAGCAGTTGCAAGTAGCACACAAGTGTTGGCTCAAGCTTTACGAAGGGAACACGTTCGATTTAATACAAATGCTCTTAGGTGTAGGCCAGAGCCATGGGAAGAAACTGCTGGGTGGGACTTATGCCAAGCGGACTTATGGGTAGGTCTTCGTGCAACAGCTGCTGATGCTTCTACTGATGCATCTGCCACAGCTGTGCCAACGAATAAAGTCATTGCATTTGACTAGCTAGCAATTTGTTATAATTTTAAAAATTTGCCCCTAGCTTGTTATATAATTTAGTAGTTTAATAATAATAATATAATAATATAATATATGTTTCTTATTTTATTATTTATTTTTGATACCCAAAGCATCTTTAGCCTTGCTGACTGATGTGAAATTACTTTTATTTTTTTTTAAATAATTTAAAAAGTTGTTAGTTTAAATATTAGCTGTGGGGAGAAGTTGATTTGTTATTTTGAATTATCCAAATTTCTTATTTACTTTATAATTATAGACTGTAAACTTGTGGCTTAACCTGACCTGATCTTAGTTATAGTTATATAGTTGTAAAAAGTTCACATGATTTGTTTTACACAAAACATTTACATACTTTCGAGGGTCACAAACAAGGATATGTGTATTTTGTCTGCTTGAACTTTTGTGCCTAGTCTATAAAATTTTAAGCCACATTCCATTGCCAAATTCCAAATGGTTACAGTTAAGTTTATTACCAACAATTAACTGCATAGATAAAGCTCACCATTTGCTAAAGGCAATGCAAAGTTGCTGCCATCTGAACAATGCGAATTGAAATGCTGACTTCCAACTGCTGCTGGCTGCTATTTTTCAACTCAAGAAACTCACACACACACACACTCACACCACGCACACACACAGGAGTGTCGTTGTGGAGTTGGAGGGGAACATTAAGTTTGGCATTAAATTCAAAATACGTGGAAAATGCGTATGGGAAATGCAACAGCTGCATGTTGTTTGATAAATAAATAGGAAGAGCACATACGTATGTATGCGTATATGTATGTAGAGTGACTCGCACACACACACAAATATACATATGTCGGAGAATAGCTGATTTATCTGAATTGATCGGCTTATCGATAGTTACTTTGGTGTCGATAGTAGGTAGTGTTGGATAAGTCTCTATTTCGTCAGTGTTGATTAATTAGTATCGAGTGAGATGGTAGTGGCAACACTATTTAATCGAGCGTGGCTCTGTGGAGGCTGTCAGATAGTCGATAGAAATAGCACACGGAAAGCGGACAACTCGCAGAGACTCGCTGCACTCGACAACGTTTAACAAATATGGGAAACGATATGGATGATATAAACCTCTCGCCGATATCAGAAGTGGGATCCACTCCTCGTCAAATAACCATGGAGGATCAACTGCGTATTCTGATGGAGCAGCAAAATCAAAATTTTTTAGCATTGGCTAAAACTTTGCAAGCGTCGGCACGAGAGCCTCAACAAAATGGCGCCGTTAGTCTGCCCAAATGTAACGCAGACATTGCTGGAACAGACGCTTCGCAATGGTGTGCGACAGTTGACATCATTTTAAGCGAAAAACCGTTGCAAGGCAGCGCTTTGATCTTGGCATTAAGCAAATCTCTTGAAGGAAGTTCATCTCACTGGCTCACTCAAATCTGCTACGCAGGCATAACATGGCCGGAATTCAAACAGTTATTTGAACAGAGATACGCAAACACAGAGACGCCAGCAGCCGCGTTTTTTCATTTGCTTAACAGCCGCGCAAACAGCGGAGAATGTCTCTCGATTTACGCAAGCCGCTTAGTGACGTCACTCATGACAAAATGGCGTGACATGAACACCGAAAAAATTGCTGTTTCAGTTGTTTTGGGACATTTGGCCAATCTGGATCGTCGTGTGCAGAGAATCGCATACACTGCCAATATTCAAAACCGACGCGACTTACAGACTGAGTTGCAAGTGTTTACGCTCGACAAGAGGCCACAGAATTTTGGAAATGAAGATTCTGGAGCAAAGCGTTTTAAGACGCTCCCTATCCGGTGTCATCTTTGCGGAAACATGGGACACAAGAAGGCTGATTGCAGAAGTCAAAAGAAATCTGATGACAAATTACAGGGACAGGATCAACGATCTTTTCAATCTCATCAACAGCATGGAAAGAGCAACATTACTTGTTATCGTTGTCAGCAGCAGGGTCATATAGCGTCGCAATGCCCAAAAGCCGGTGGTGTATCTGGATCGCGCACAGTAAAGAGAGCGGAATTCTGTATAGTGGATGAACCAAAAGCAAGTATGCTGGTGAGAGGTGAGAAGTTTCCAATTATGTTTGATTCCGGAGCAGAGTGCTCATTAGTTAAAGAAAGCTTTGCAAGTAAATTAAGTGGTAAAAGAGCAAGTAATGTTATAACACTAAAAGGCATTGGTAATGCAGATGTTCAAAGTACGATTGAAATTGATTGCGATGTTATGATTAACGGAAATTTTTTAAATGTAGTATTTCATGTAATACCAGACGAATGTATGCGAAATAATATTGTGTTAGGACGTGAAGTTTTAGCTCAAGGATACTCAGCTTTGGTATCTTGTGAGGGAGTAGAGATAGTAAAAGCTAAAACAGTAAATGTATGCACTACATCTTTAAACAACTTTAAACAACAACAATTTGATAAGATAGAAACTGATGTGTATGGCGAAGATCAAAACAAATTAATAACATTGTTAAAATCTTACACTGATTCGTTTATAATGGGAACTCCTCAGACTCGTGTCAGTAATGGGGAAATGACTATTCGACTGGCTGATGAAAATAAAACTGTACAGAGAAGACCTTATAGATTTAGTGCAAGTGAAAGAGAACTAGTTCGAGGTAAAATTCAAGAGTTGTTAGAGTGCAAGGTAATCAGACCCAGTAGTTCTCCGTTTGCCAGTCCAGCATTGCTGGTCAAGAAAAAGAATGGATCTGCCAGGCTCTGTGTAGATTATAGGGAGTTAAATTCAAATACAGTCGCAGATAAATTCCCCTTACCGTTAATATCTGACCAGATAGCCAGATTACGAGAAGCGAAATTCTTTACCTGTTTAGACATGGCAAGCAGTTACTATCAGGTTCCTATGCATCCAAAGTCTATTGAATATACGGCGTTTGTTACCCCAGACGGACAATACGAGTTCCTCTCAATGCCGTTCGGTCTTAAAAATGCGCCATCAGTCTTTCAACGTGCTGTATTGAAAGCACTAGGAGATATTGCCTATTCGTTCGTTATTGTTTATATGGATGACATCATGATAGTGGCTCCAACAAAAGAACTGGCGTTAGAGAGGTTACAAATCGTTTTGAACACTCTTACAAAGGCAGGTTTCTCATTTAACGTAGAAAAGTGTTTCTTTCTTAGAACGTCCGTCCAATACTTAGGATTTGAGGTGCAGGCAGGTGAGATTCGCCCAAACACTCGTAAAATTGAGTCCCTGAATGCATTGCCACCTCCTAGATCGGTTTCAACGCTGCGACAGTTTATAGGACTAGCATCGTATTTTCGCCAATTTGTTGTTGGATTTTCGCAGTTAATGAAACCACTATATTTCCTTACGTCAGAGAAAAGTAATTTCGAGTGGAAAGACGAACATGAAGCGGTTCGTAGAAAAGTTATTCACATACTTACCAACAAACCAGTTTTGGTTATTTTCGATCCTCAGTATCCAATCGAGCTACACACGGATGCAAGTGCTCTTGGGTACGAAGCTATACTTCTACATAGGATCGAGGGTAAGCCATACGTGGTAGAATACTATAGCAAAACGACAACCCCATGCGAAGCCAAGTACACCTCATACGAGCTAGAAACTCTTGCCGTGGTTAATGCAGTTAAGCATTTTAGGCATTATTTACAAGGAAGAAAGTTTGTAATCTTTACTGACTGTAATTCATTAAAGTCATCCCGAATAAAAATAGAGTTGCTGCCCAGGGTCTACCGTTGGTGGGCATTCCTTCAAAGCTTTGATTTTGATATACAGTACCGTGAAGGCAAGCGGATGGCACACGTTGATTTTTTTATCAAGAAACCCTCTGCCTGATAACATGCTATCGGGAAAGTCTAAAGTTGTCGAAAAGCGAATTGAACTAACTGAACTCTCAGAAGATTGGATTCGTGCGGAACAACAAAGAGACGAAGATATTGTAGAGATAATATATAAATTAAATAACAATGACTATCCATTAGAATTATCAAAAACGTATGAATTAAGAACAGGTGTTCTACACAGAAAAATTCAGAGAAACTGCAAGACTCTTTGTTTACCGGTAATACCCCGCTCGTTCAGATGGTCGGTTATTAACCAGGTACATGAATCTATCATGCATCTAGGATGGGAGAAGACACTCGATAAAGTGTACGATTATTATTGGTCTGAGGGCATGGCTAAGTACGTCCGAAAATTTGTGGAAAATTGCATCACTTGCAGAGTTTCTAAATCGAGCTCAGGTAAACCACAAATTGAATTACATCCCATCCCAAAAGTGAGCATTCCATGGCACACAGTGCACATAGATATTTCGGGCAAGCTTAGTGGTAAGAGTGATCGAAAGGAGTATGTCATTGTGCAGATTGACGCGTTTACGAAGTACGTATATCTTTATCATACATATACACTAAGCGCGGAAAGTTGTATTATGGCATTAAAATCTTTGAAATCTTTATTTGGCGTGCCTAACCGAGTTGTGGCAGATCAGGGAAGAAGCTTCACAGGAGCTAAATTCGTGGATTACTGTGCTTCACAAAGATTAAACTACACTTGATCGCCACGGGAGCAAGTCGTGCGAATGGCCAAGTAGAAAGGGTGATGAGCACCTTGAAGAATCTCTTAACTGCAGTCGAAACCAGTACGCGTTCTTGGCAAGACGCATTGGGAGAGGTCCAGTTAGCCATTAATTGCACCGTAAATAGAGTTACCAAGGCGAGCCCCTTGGAACTGCTAATGGGAAAAGTTGCTCGACCTATAGGATTAATTCCGATTACTGAATCAGAAACTGAGGTTAATCTGACCGAAATCAGGACAGTAGCTTTAAAGAATATGGAAATTGCAGGCAAATATGAGAAGTCTAGATTTGACAAAAATAAGGCAAAGTTAGTAAGATACAGTGAGGGTGACTTTGTTTTACTAAACAACAGTGAGAGACATAAAACGAAGCTCGATCCTAAGTTTCGAGGTCCTTTTCAGATAATTAAGGTATTAGATAATGATAGGTATATGCTAAAATGTATGAAGAGTAAGAGACAATATAAATACCCGCATGAGAGCCTAAGAATTATGCCGTATGGGCAGGTACCAAGCGAACTAGAAATCGAGGAGAGTCCACCAAGTGAAGCCGTTGAAACAGACGGTAGAGAAACCGTTGAAACAGACGGTAGAGAAACCGTTGAAACAGACGGTACAGAAACCGTTGAAACAGACGGTAGAGAAACCGTTGAAACAGACGGTATAGAAACCGTTGCAACAGACGGTAGTGATGCTGTTGGGGCATACAGTGTGGAAAATTGTTAAGCGAAAAGACATTAGTAGGTGGAAGGTGTATGCACGGTAATCGATTGTTGCGTGGCGGTACCTGGCCCTGAAGCTCTAGTTGTTATTGAAGTTGTGCATGTTGAAGACAAAGTTGTTGTTGTAATGAATATGAGAAATGTATTGTAATGTAATTGAATGATAAAAGTATAAAGACGAGTATCTGAAGTGAAAATGTTAAAAGAAAATGAAGAATAACCTGTTATGTTAAGCGATTACACTCTAAGAAAATTTGTTATGTATAAGAAGGATTACTGATAGAAATTAAAGTTTGTTTATAATGATTTCAAAAAAAAAAAGTGTATTGGTTACACGAGGACGTGTACTGTATCAGAATGGCCGTGTCGGAGAATAGCTGATTTATCTGAATTGATCGGCTTATCGATAGTTACTTTGGTGTCGATAGTAGGTAGTGTTGGATAAGTCTCTATTTCGTCAGTGTTGATTAATTAGTATCGAGTGAGATGGTAGTGGCAACACTATTTAATCGAGCGTGGCTCTGTGGAGGCTGTCAGATAGTCGATAGAAATAGCACACGGAAAGCGGACAACTCGCAGAGACTCGCTGCACTCGACAACGTTTAACAAATATGGGAAACGATATGGATGATATAAACCTCTCGCCGATACATACATATCGTAGGCTATTCCCAACGCAATGATTTTTCGGCACAATCTGTTGTCATTGATATAAGCGATGTATGTGTACCAGAAAGAGAAACAAAGAGATGAAGAGAGGGAGAGAGAACGAGAGAGTTGTGTGTCGTTTCTCTTTTGATGCAAATGTACTTTATCATTTAAAGTTGGGGGTGCGACTATTCCACTGATTAGAGAGACAAGGATGCAAGATTTATGGCAACTGGCGATAGATAATTTAACTAACAAACTCTTACGCACACTCACACACACAGAGTAGCCACAAATAGCCACTGATAAATAAATGTTAACAATGTGCAAATTGTTTAAATTTGTTGCAGCAACAACAATGTGAGAAGTGTTTGTAACAAATGCAAATGCACATTTACAACCACAATTACAATTGCATTAGCACACACGCACACACATGTACACATACACATAAATCCTTGCCTGCTAGCATGCGGCTTTTGTAAAACTGACGTACACAGTGTGTTCTCGCTGGGCTACTCCCTCTGACACTCGGCCGGTTTTTCG
Organism: Drosophila quinaria; assembly: GCA_035047525.1. NCBI lineage: Eukaryota > Metazoa > Arthropoda > Insecta > Diptera > Drosophilidae > Drosophila > Drosophila quinaria. Next base: position 39,014 of record JAWNPO010000185.1, read on the forward strand.
TGACACTCGTTTTGATACTCGTTCTGATACTCGTTTTAGACACTCGTTTTGGGTCGAGTATCAAAACGAGTATCACGAAAAACAGGCCGAGTGTCAGAGGGAGTAGCCCAGCGATCGACAGCGCTTACGCTTACATTGCAATGTATGATATTCGGGGGTGGGTTTCGCTGTGACGTCACACACACGTCTCGCGTCGAGGCATTTTTGACCCTTTTTTATGGCCGCCATAAAACTCGTGCTGCCGGCGAGCCTCGACCTTTTGTACACTGAGTGAAAAAAATAGTAGGTTTGAAGACCTTATTATTTTAAAAAAATGTTTTTTTCTCAATAATTTGTTTCAGTGTAGACCTTTTTTATTTTTTGTTTGCACATTTGGGTCGATCGACACATTCCCCGCTCCCATTGCCCGCTTCGTCCGCACATTTAAAACGAGTTACTCGCATCATGATTCGCATCTATACTCGTACCTATACTCGTTTTTCGATGCGTTTGACTCAACGAGTATGAGCGAGTGTTTCTATACAAACAGATCACCAGCAAAGACGAACAAATCACAACGGGTTCACATCAATATTCGAGTATGAGCGTGCACTTCTTACTCGTTGCAGTTCTCTGGTACACACCCATTCACATACTCTCACACATAGGAGTGAAAAGTTGAACGTTAAGTTTTCAGGCAGCTTTTTCTGTTGTTGCAGTTATTATATTTAACATTTCATTTTAATGAAATAAAGCTGAAACTTGTTTAATTACTTATAAATAAATAGATTAAATATAATTTTGTATGCTGCATATCAATAAGTTTAAATGTTAAAAATTAGAAGATACAGTTAAACTTCCATAGCTTGAACTTCTATAACTCGAATTTCACTCTAACTCGAGCTAAATGAGTGGCAGTAAAATTAATAAACTTAAGAAAAATAACTATTTGAGTCGAATATCTACATAATCCGAACCTTTTTTTTGGATAATGGTGATTCGAGCTAGGAAAGTTCGACTGTACTTACAAGTATATACTGTTTTTGGAACATGCAGATTTTTTAACATAATAAGAGCTTAAAAATGAATTCCTTATTTTTACATTCTACCTTCTGTATAAAAAGTACCGCAAAATTGTCATTTAAATTTTCCGCAAAAGAACAACCATCCTTAAATACCAAACGGAGTTTAAGCTCGATCTGTCAACTAGCTTGTTTATGGCAGCTGTCCAATCAAGTCTACCTCAGTGTTGCTCTGCGAATTTGACCTGAATTTGTTCCAAAAAGAGTTTCGCCAACAGGTGGCCAAGACATGATTTCGCGTGGCCAAGACTTCTCGAATCGCATCATAACTGGTGATGAGACATGGGTCTCATTCAGGTTTACCTTTGTCAAATTTTAAGAAGGTTAAATTGCTCATAATTATACATTTAACTCATATATTTAAAGTCATAATTGTTGTTGTTTTTTTTTGTTTCGCTTGCATTGTTTGGCCTTTTTATTGCATGCTGAGCCTTCCTAGGTATGCATTCATCCTGTACTCCATTTGGGTTAATCCTTGACAAAATGTGCACACAATAATTACAACGGTTTTTTGGTTGAGGCTGTTGGGCGTTTAAATGGCAATCGTTTTTTTGGTGACGCTAATGCTGCGCTCATTTGTCGCCTCTCTCACTCTGCCCCACATTCCCATCATGGCATTCACAGCGTCATTTCATTTGCAACGAAGTTTTTTGTTTGGTGCCAACTACAATAATTTTGTTGCATAATATCCTTTGACAGGATACACTTTCGCTAAGCCTCAAGGAGCACACAGCATGCTCGGAACGTCATCAAACAACATTAAATTGTTTTTGGCACACGCTCCATAGTCGTTTCTTGTTCTGTTCTCTCAACTGACTGCCAAGCAGTCGAATTCAAGTCGACTCGAGTGGAGCTCTTACTTCCACACATTATTTGCCCATTTGTATCCTCCATTTTGAATGACAAAAAGGGTGTATTAAGTAAGAGTATATTGAGTAACATAAATTTTTGGTTGGTATTGCTTAAACCATGAAAAGTGCATACTGCAATTAATCTAATCGAAAAAAAATAAGATTACTTGAATCAAAGTGTTGAGTTAGTTTTCTGAGGACTTTTGAGTATTCCTTATATACGAGGGTGGGCTGATAAATAGGCGGCCTACCAAAGAAAACACGGTTTTTTTTTTTATTTTTCTTTTTTATTTTTCAACATAATCTCCTTTTAGACGTATGCACTTAGTCCAACGGTCCTCCAATTTTTTTATACCTTCCATAAAATATGACTGGTCCAGGTCCTCAAAATAGGCGTTTGTTTCACAGATCACCTGTTCATTCGACTGAAATTTCTTTCCACCAAGCCATTTCTTTAAGTTTGGAAATAGATAATAGTCACATGGTGCTAAATCTGGAGAATAGGGGGGATGTGGAAGAATTTCATAGTGTAGTTCACACAATTTTATCATGGCAACAACGCTCTTGTGAGCCGGAGCGTTGTCCTGGTGAAACAGAACTTTTTTCTTCGCCATGTGCGGCCTTTTTTTCTTTAGTTCTGAATCGAACTGTCCCAAAAGGTTAGAATAGTATTCTCCATTAATTGTTCTGCCTTTTTCTAGATAATCCAGATGAATTACGCCTCGGGCATCCCAGAAAACCGTTGCCATTACCTTGTTGGCCGACAACCAATCTTTGCCTTTTTCGGCGCCGTTTCTCCGGTTGAAATCCACTGCTTTGACTGTTCCTTGCTTTCTGGTGTATGGTGATGTATCCAAGTTTCGTCGACAGTCACAAAACGACGCAAAAATTCATTCTTATTTGCGTTTAACAATGCCAAACTCTCCTTCGCAATGACCAAGCGGTTGCGTTTGTGTTCCGCTGTGAGCAATCGCGGCACCCACCTTGACGAAGGCTTACTCATATTTAAATATTCGTGTAAGACGTTTCCAACACGTTCACGAGAAATGTTTAGGGCCTTAGCAATCTCTCTCAGCTTTATTCGGCGATCATCCAATATCATTCCGTGGACTTTATCTACCATTTCTGGGGTTGTCACCTCTCTGGGACGTCCCGGACGGTCCTCGTCAAAAATGCTTGTCCGCCCGCGCCTATACTCAGCAGTCCAATATTTAATGGTCGAAATCGATGGAGCTGATTCCCCATAAACTTCGATTACTCATTTTTTATTTCATCGTTGGATTTCTTTTTTAAAAACAGAAATCTAATGACAGCTCGATATTCTATTTTACTCATTTTGGGGACAATGCAAAAGTGACCATGCTAAAACTCCCGCCAAAATTACCAGTGTTGAGAAAAACGCCTAAAACTTTTTCAGCAATCAGCCGATAGAAAACACTAATCGAATAAAATATTTATGGGTTATTTAAGATGTTTTTTTTTGGTAAGGCCGATTACTTATCAGCCCGCCCTCGTACTTCCCATTCACCCTTGTCATAGAAATCCTATTATAAAACCGCAAGCAATGCGCGCTCTGCACTTTTGCACATTTATTGCATTTTATTTATTGTATGATTCAACAATTTACGTAAGTTCTGCTACGCGAATATGAAATTATCCTTTTGTGCGGCCAACCTAACCGACTCGACGTTGCCTCGAGGAAGTTGACAGTAAGAACACGTGCACGCCTGCATTATAAAGGTAGCCTTAAAACATTTTATTAATGCAAGGCCAAAGTGCCTGGCTGAGTTATTTGTCCGGCCCCTTAGCGAGTTGTCGCTTACGTATTTAAACAACTTAATATGACGTAAGGCTAGCTTATAAGTTAGGTCGAAATCTTCAAAGGGCAACTAGTCAGTTATTAATCTAACGGTCATACCAGTATTTATATATATATAGGAGTAGATATTGAGGAAACATACAATTAGAAAGATGACTTTTAGAATGGTAATATTTATACTCACACATACTCATACAGCTTTAGTGCATATTAAAAGCGTAATGGAGCAATTTACTTCAGTATTCGCTACATGTACGTTTGCATATTGCCAAAACACTTCCATGTTAAATCAAATGGAAATTTGACAAAGTCGCAAATGAAATGCTCTGCAGAACGAAGTATCTGGTGATTTCACCTTCACGCCCGATTGTAGTTGATCCTTCACGGATCAATAGAAATGTATAATAAAGCAGGGCTTTCCGTGGAAAAGGTGCTTTAAACTGTCAGAAGTATAATTTTTAAGCGTAACAAATTTATTTATTTGATTTATAATATTATATTTAATTTTTATTATTTTGAACTTTATTCTTGTTGCTTTGTATTTCGTGCTAAGTGGAAAATGATTTCTTATTTTTCTAGCAAATAATAATAACATGATAACTTAATTAAATGTAAGAATGTAACATATGTACACAAAACCAGCCTGAAGGCCTCCGCTGCTCTGGCTATAAACCAAAATTGTAATTTAGAATTAATTTTGGGTACAATATTATAAATAAAATAATAATAACATGATACTTTGGATAAGTAAGCAAAATAGCCACTGTGTTAGATATAGCTTTAGCTAAAAAACATAAATGATGCATTTCGAGAAGAGCATTTTGCTCATAAAAGTAATCTCAAGCAGGAAATGAGTAGTTAATTGGCAAGCAATTCAAAATACACATATGAAATATAATGTACATAGTACATACACCGATGCAAGGCACTCAGTCACACTTTTCCACATAGACAAACTCGTTACATTTATTTTTGCCAAGGATCTTCTCAATCGATATGCAATTTTCCTAAATTTTGTGCTTATTGGCAGCAGACACACATACACTGTTACACAGATACATAGGTTTACGGCCGCTTAAAAATCTAAAATGCAAAAATCGTTTATTTGCTCAAGAGCCGTTAAAATATACAAACTGAACGGCATTGGTGGAATAAAATTTGTTCAGCCGCTGCAAAGAGTCAAACATTGGCCATTTGTTGCAGGTTTCAATTTCAGTTGAATGCATTGCATAGAGAGGAGCAACTAACTTTCTACCTTCAATGCCATTGTCGAAGAATTGTTGTAGATATTTGGACGTGCAGTCGAGTGCAAAAAGAAGGAGAGAGAGAGTTGACAGATGGTCCGACACAGCCAACGACTGTGGGGCCTCTGCACTGAGACATATGTAGAACTCACACACACACACTCACACACTAACACACATGGATCAAGACATACAAAAATTATAAGGATATACGCTACGTGCTGTCAATAAATAAAACAATTCCGTGTATTCCTGGCAGGAGCAGTTGCAAGTAACACACAAGTCTTGGCTGAAGCCATGCGAAGGGAACACGTTCGATTTAATACAAATGTGCTTAGGTATAGGTCAGAGCCATGGGAAGAAACTACGGTGAAACAGGAAAAGGCTGCTGGGTGGGATTTGTGCCAAGCGATGTTTTAAGTCTTCGTTGCAGCAACAGCTGCTGATGCTTCCACTGATGAATCTTCCACAGCGGCGCTTACGAATGAGGTTATTGCATTTGCCTGGATAGTAATTTGTAATAATTTTTGTATATTCTCCTTAACTGGTAATCTAATTGATAGACAGTACTTTTCAACTGTACTGTTCAAAGTGTGTTTACATCAAATGACTTTGAAACTATTTGCTTTTCGGATTGAACTATTAAAAGCACTGATTTTGGTAAGTCTCGTATATATTTTATTAATTTTTATTTATTGATATAAGAAAGCAAAACGGTGCTACCTTAAATTCAAATAAAATATATTATACATATTACAAAATTATATTATAAAGGGCGCTTCAGAAGAGCACTTTTTCACCGACGCTTTTTGTCAAAAAGCGATTTTTTCTTGCCCGTAACGCTCACCATCGCTCACCGATGGGTTTTCACCATCGCTTTGAAATTTTGTGTGGCTAATATTGTAATATTAAATCTATTTAATTTAATAATACTGGTATTTATTGTTTAGTAATTATACGGTGTTACTGTGCCGATCAATTATTCAGGTGAGAAACCAAAGGTAACGTGATTGTGTCATGAGCAACAGTTCAGACTTCTTTGGAAGGCGTTGTGTTCCCTGAAATTTACTGTTTCCGCATCTCTGGAAAGAAAAGGAATAACAAACTATAGTCAGTAATTATAAAAGTATTTGTCTGATATTATTTATATACGATAAGCTGCAATGCGTATTGCTGTACATTTTAATCTACTGAGCATCAAAGTTGTCGTTTCGCAAAATCTTAGCAAACACTAAGACCATTTATGTTCTTAGCAAAGTGAACAAAATATATGAGTATTTAAATGTATTAAAAAATGTTGGAAAAACTTAAAATTTAATTAAATAGAAAATCATGTGCGGCAAACCAAATTTTTTTTTTTAATTTTAGAATAGTTTTATATACAATAAAATATCCCTCGCCACACATTGCAATAAAAACTTCCTTCACTTATTTAGATAAGAACCAACTGCTAATGTATAACAGTTTGGCATTGTTACTGTTAAATAACAGAGTCACTGTTCATTTATGTATTTTATAGTGAATAGCACTTCTGTCTACTCTGTATGATTGTGTGTGAATGTGGATGCTGCCTTCTCTTTCCCATCCCCCCATTCTTCACACTTGTTAGTGTGTCTGCTTGAATGAATACAGTACCTTTTTTATATTCTTAAATATCATTAGAAGTTACATTCCATAGGTAAAAAACGGTAAATCAATGGAGTTCTGAATATGTTAGCTTCAAATGCATATTAACAATACAATTTCACAACAGAAATAAGCCAATAAACAGATCTTTATCGATGATGCAAGGGACTGCAATTTTTAAATTGATAACTAGTTGAGAAGGTCAAAAAAATCAAGTATGTAAATCAATTGAGAATTTAAAATACTTTTGGGAACACTGAAAAAAGTTTCTATCTACTTTTAACCAAAAAGAAACCTGCTCTATGGTTAGAACCATCTATCCGAAACATCTCTGAAATGTTCGAAAGTTTTTCGATTGCGTAAATTTTGCAGCAATAATATCATCTCTCCTTTCTCTCCCTTCGCTCTTACAGTTTCTCGGTGCGATTTAAGCGGCTTTGCTTTTTGTGTCCCGGACGGCGGCAATTTAGGTAAAACGGTGCACGCCTATTTGAGCCCACAAACGCACTACGAAAATTCCAATTTATGTGAGTGCCAGAATTCCTAGACCTCCTACAATTTGTGTGCATGTGTGTGTTTTATGCGATTGTGGCAAGTGGCAAGTAATAGGAAAGAAAAAGATTGTGCAACGGACGTCTGAGAAGGAAAGAATTCAGGTCACATGGTCAGACATTTTGTAGATGTTTATCCATTTTTTTTAACTTAAACTAACTTAAAAAAAAATAAGTTTTACTGCACCGAATTAGAACGAGAGTAAGAGAGGAAGAGAGAAGAATAATGGAATACAACTAAACTAATGTAGAAAATAAATGTGAAGAAATCAGTGCCAATGCCCAAAGGATGCCGCAAAACAAGCAGTCCGAAATCGGGACCAGAACCACAAAAGGACAAAGGTCTAGCCTTGGGCTTCGGCTCTGCCAATTTTATGGCTAGACACGCCTTTTTCCCCCCTGTCCCCCCAAAACTCCCAGAACGATGTATGCGTGTGTTGTAGGTGCACGTGTGCGTGTAAATGAGGCAAAAGACAAAAGACAAGAGAGAAAAATTGCCAACTATTTGGCACTGAGTCACAAGGGGGTCCAGACTGGGCCGGGCAATTCGATTAGAGCCCGAAGCGTTAAGCAGTTAAAGTTGCCAACAACCGGCTACACAGCTGCCAATTGCCACTAGTCGGTTGTGCCACAGTTTGAGGCATGACGTCAGTCAATGAATCCTTTGGACGACACTGTGAAGCGGCAAATGAAGTGCAAAAATGACTGGCAAAAATGCGGCCAGCAGAAATGTTCATGTGAGAAGTAAGACGAAGCGGCAGACAAATTGCATACAGCTAGGGTTTGAGATGTTTATAACCAGTCCTCAGCCAGGCCTCTGCCGACAGTCGCCAGAAAACTTGACAGGCAATTTGGCAAGCAGAACTCGAAAAGCGTAACTAACATTTATATTTGTCGCCAGGAGTGCCGTCTAAACCAACAAATGTCACACATAACACGACGACGACCACGACGATGGGAACGACTGCCAGACGACTTTGAGGTTTCGCCCCTTTATATCAAACTCCTGCCTTTATCCTGCCCTTGTGGCTCACATGCAAATCAGCGAGGCGACGCGATGTTGAGGCCTGATCAGCTCCTACCTGCTCTCCTGTTTGACTGTACTCAATGGCAAATTACAGCCAAATGTCACTACAACAACAGAGGCTTTTTGGGGCTCACAAAAAAGGGGGGAACCAGTTTTAAACACTCCTTGGCTTAAGTAATTGAATTATCCATAAATACGAAGAACACGCATAAGTGACAGTTGTGAAGCTGCAGCTGTTTAATTTGACAGCACCTTTCTGAATGTGAAATGCAGTGAAAATTCGCTATGATGTAGAAATAAAAAATTAAAAGGCATGTCGATTAATAAAACTATGATCGGGATGTAAGGCATTTAAGAGTACCCATTATAAATGGGCAATTAATTGTTTTACATAAATTGCGAGTATGCGATGTGGTAAATTTGTGCTTGACACATATAAACTAGTTAATAGTTTAACATTTTTAAAAATATTCATCAAGGCTTAATAACCTCTGGGCCTCCTCATCCATTTTCATAAAAGTTCCAGTACTATTCAAAAATCCTTACACAATTTATTTAGGTTTATTGTCATGATTTATAAACAACAAAAATATATTTTAAAAATCTATACACAATAGCCCTCCAAGGACACCAAACTCAACCCCAAGTAACGAAGCTCCCAATTTGATTTCAGTCGTGTTTTATATTTTTGTTTTGAAGTTTTCGAAAAAAAAAAATGAAAAAAAAAAACAACAGCAAGACCTTAACCACCTCATCGTTCAAAGTGGTGCTCGGTGGTGGTAATAATATTCCCCGATGCATACAACTGCCAGTTATTGAATTTTTGTGGCAAACGCCGAATAACTAAATAAAAGTCGTTCACTTAAAAACAGGCCAGACCAGACCCCAAATACCAACTACAACAATCCGATTGCTTGTAACTCAAATGCAACAACAGCCACAAAAAAGACTTTCAATTCAATTTGATATACGATATATAAATGCGCAAAACAAAACTGAGCAGCGGTAGTTCGACCAACCTTGTGTGAAATTTTATTTGGTTTTGTGCTTGTCTTGTTTTTGGGGCAATCTATTGCCCAAGTAAATTAAAATTCAAATACTTTTGCATGTTGGTTAAAAAAACAAAGGAAAGCAGTGAGAAATTAAACGAAACCAATTTTAGGTTTGCGATTTTTAATCAAAAGTAAAAAAATATATATTTTCAGAGGAAATCAACAAAAAAGATTACTTATACGCACAGTGAACGGTCTCACTCTCAACATGCAACTGCTGTTGCAGCATTGCAATGCAAGTCTGTCCAGAATGTTTGATGTAGAAATCCCTCAACTGAAATAGATTTACGTCACTGACAGCCGGGCCAACTGCGTTTGTTAGCCATTTTTGGGCCCCAATCTCTTTCCCTCTCGCTCGCTCTATTTCTGTAAATCTCTCGACTGTGACAATTTATTTGAAAATATTTTTCAGCATCAAAAATATGTATTCCTCTCTTCTGCCCCCCGTATGGGCTGCAATTTTGCAGCAGTTGTTAGCTTTTATTCCTTTTATAGTTTTATTTTCCTTAGAATTGCCTGGGCTTAAACTCGGATTTTAGCTTGCTGTCAAATTATATTACTCATACGCCACGTTTCAGGAATTTCCATAAAATTTAATATCAAACCAACAACATCAACCAAGAGAACAATGGACACAATTGCAGCAGGCTTGTCTCTTCAACCCATTTAACCTGTTGTCCTGCCTGTCTGCACATGTCGGCTCTGATGTCCTGCCACTCAATTGCAGAGCCATTGACTAATCTCGCATTTGATTTTCCCATAGCCATTAGCACACACGTACACATGCACTCACACAAATTTTGGCTCGTCGATGAGCCGCTTTGGACTGTGGAAAATATGACAATAGCGGCGACACCTGCACAGCAAGGACATTCGCCCAGCTGGACACTAATTCGGAGCACTCGGAGAGACAGACGCAGTTGGGGCCAAGGCAATCCACTTGTCGTTCACTTTGGTGCGTTGCCTGATGATTTGTCACAAGTCGTCGCTCATCTTCCAACTTCTATCGAGCTTATGCTGCTGCTGCTCTGTGCCTAAATGCCTGGCTACCAAGCTGCCTCTCGAATGGTCTGCCTGTCTGCCAAAACAGCTGTCGGACTAAAAACTATTGAGTTGAAATTATGCATAGTTTGGCAGCAAATATTTTTTAATTAAAAGCATTTGCACAAGCATCGCTTGAGCCAACTGGCCGCATAGCTTGTTAAATGTCAAAAACACGCATCACTGATTCGCCAAAGAGGATGTTGGACTGCAGAGGAAATGCAGAGTGGAAAACGGGCAAAAAAAAGAGTTGGCATCTGCAAAAATTTATGTAGCAAAAATTCGATTGTGTAACTTTTTTTCTATGCTTTCAGTTCTCTGAACATAGTTACGAGATAGTAGAAGAGCATGAAGAATAGTAAAAACATGCCGCATATACATTCATTTATTTTCATTTACTGGCATATTGAGCATACGCCACGTTGTCAGTGCCAATGACAACACTGTGTTTCTGTCAGACTTATTTCAAGTGTAATATTCCTATTTCTATAATAGGCATGATGACATTTAATTTAGTTTGATGTAATAAAATTAAGAAAAAAGAAAAGAAAAGTGCACTTTACTGTGTATAAATTTACATAAAATAATTAAGGTTTTTATTATTACTTACAATTGTTAAAAGTCAAAATTATATGTCTACTCTCACAAAGTTGAAAATATTTATCACTCGGATAACTAGTATTTTAACTTAGGGGTACTCGTACATAAAATAGCTTAACAAATAAGTGCATGATGAATTTCTGAGGTAACTTGAGAAAATGGAAAATATTTAAGAACAAATTTTCTAATAAATAAAATTAAAACGTTATCCTTTCTTTATTTAAGATTAATCGTTGTCATATACTTCATAATTTCCTTTTATAAATCCGACTAATTGTCTGCTCTTAATAATATTGCTTCCCATTGTGCATCTTAAGTGCCCTGTGAATGATAAATTAAACACTTCCAACAAATAAAGAACACAAAAATCTACCCTCTTGGTAAATATCTATAGGAGTGGCCAAGTAAACAAAACACATAGAGAAACAAAGACCATAATATTGCCCAACTGTCTTTACAGAAAAGAGAAGGTTACATAAAAACCAACAAAAGTCTGGCCTAAAGCGACAGGACACAACACGATATGGTCAGGACAAGGGACAGACTGTTGACTGGGCCATGTTCTGCCTCAAAGCAATCTGGGAACGATGACGGGAACTCAACATCAACAACAGCAACTTGTCCATTTATAGCGCTTCATTTTAAACAACAAACACTCAGCAAACACTTGCCACAGCACTGGCACGCATCACTTGGCTCGATTTTTAATTGTACAGAGACCCAACGGGCCTCACAGTTTGCACCAGAGGAAAGAGTGCTAAGAGGAGAAAGAAAAAAGGAACTGCCAGGGAAAGTGGCAGGGAGAGAGGCAGGGAGAGAGGCAGGGAAAGAGTCAGAGCTGGAGACTGTTTCTCAGTTCAGCAGTTCATCCTTGGCTCGGGCGTTGCTCAACTGCTTGTCTGACTGTATGCCAGACAGTCGTAGGCCTTTTGAAGCATAAAGATAACGTAAGTTGTCCCCACAGGTGTGAAAAGAGAGTAAAGTTCAGTTGCGAAACCGACAACTCAAGCGACGACAGCGGCGGCAAACAAATGACACTGAAGTTCACCTTTTTATGCCAAGAGAGTCGACTTTTCGACCGGGACCGGGACTCGACCGAGGGACTCTGCGCCATAATTCCCCAACGCTTGCATAATAAAGTAACTCAAGTACGCTAAGCAGTGAAAGCCTTTGTGACGGGTTGACACTGTGTGGAATGAGTCCAACTCTTTGGTCGACTGTTGGTTGGGTATATTCCTCTCCTCTAACTCTCGAGTTCAGCACAACATTAAAGAAATTATAAATATAACGACGTATCTGGTCACGTGCATATGTGCAAGTGCGTGTGTATTACTTGGCAGACAATTAAAAATTCCATTTGTGAACAAATTACACGTTGGCCTTACTCTGGGGCCAAAGAGAAAGCCGTATGTGAGGAGGCTTTGTGTGGTTAATGAAATGGCCAGCACTGTGAGTGTGTGTGGGAGTGTGTTTATATGGAATGGGAGAAGGATAACAGCCTTTGTTCTGGCAACAAATTAAATCATAGAAAATGGGTATGGTTATGACAAAGCAATGAGAGGAAGCTTATTAACTATTTACCACATTAAAGTTAAATACGCGTCTCTAATTTTATTTTCCTTTAAAGCTTTAGTTTTTTCAACAAATTATTCATTTTATTTCATTTACTGAATCATTTATACTCGAAATATAAGATGGGATTCGATTTTGTTTTAGTTAAACACCTGAGAAAATAAATCAATTAATAATTTATTATAATTTAAACTTTATTACTTTTATTTTTATTCCTTTTTTAGAAATTGCAAAATTTGTAATCACATTTAAATTTTAGTCTAGTTATACTTCATTTATGTGTCAGTATACAAAATTATTAAAAGCATTTGCTGCCATCTTTAAAATTATAACTAGAATGATATAAGCTCAAATTGCAACAGTTTCTTAGTTGAATTTAATTTGCTTTCGCTTGTTTATTATTACTTTTCTAAGCCGAAAATATGCTCAAAATTCCGCCGAGAAATCCACAATTGCAATCGTTAAAGCCGCGCAGTATTAACATTGAACGGCCAATACTCAGGAGAAGGCTCAATCTTATAAAAATGCCATACGTTATGCCACACAAACCCACAAGATCTGAGGAAATTGCCAAAGTGACGGCCGAGCTAAATGAAAGATTGGTTACTCTCCAGGCTCGGGTGGCTGAATGGAAGGCCATGAAAGATGAATAATGCAACGTGGTCATAGAATCAACTAATTTTTAATCGACGAAAGTAATCACAGTAGGAAATGAGCACCAAATTACTAATATGGTGAAATTTATGTTGATCAAATGCTTTCATATGCTCATGCTATACATTGAGATTGAATATATGCCATTGGAGTTTTTTAACAAATCACCATTGCAGTTTTATATTATTCTTAAAGAACGGCAACTCCAATACCAAAAGGTTTTATTTTATAAGATTAAACATAAGTTTTTTTCCTGTTTTCGTCTATATTGAAATCTAATTTAAATTTAGTTCTTCATAGTAAGACCGAAGTTAAATAAATTCCTTCAAAATTTTCAAATCTTTGTGCGTTTTCCTCACTTTTAAATGGGGAAATGAAAATAATAATTTGCAATTTACAACAAAACGTATTTAAATCACTTCAAAGCGGTCAAATCATTTAGTCGGTTCATTTAATTGTGTGGTCACATTTCAGAAACGTTGGCCATTTTAATGCTTTATATTGTGACCATGGCACATGTAGGCGGATTAAATGGTATGCTTTAGACTGAAAATCGCATAATTGATTTAAATTGCACACGCAGTGCGAAAACAACAACGGGCTGAACTCGATATCAGCGAAATTCCCACTGGTGAAATGCGTTCACTTATCGCACAAAGATAATGAATGGCATAATGAAGGGGCCCGGTTTGCCAAACTGTTGATTTGGCATCGCATTCAGGCATGTCCACATGGCGTATGTGTAATGTGCCAAGCCTATACAAATAGAGCCGTAGTCTATAATTATGCAGACTCATTTTGTTGGGACAAAAGCGGGTTGGGGGAACAACAGAGTATTGATCGAACGCCAATTCACTTAACCCAATTCAAAACCATTGGCAAGAACTTGGCAGTATGATAGAAGAGGCATTTCTTCAGCAATCGAAGCTGACAAATGGTCGATTGGCAGCTTAATGGCAGTCATGCTTTCCGCTTTGGCAGCAGCCAAGCAGCCAGATGAATAGAAAGACCAAACACTGAGACTTCCAGACTTGCAGCGGGGCTAAGAAACATGCTAAATAGCAAAATGCCTCAGTGAGACAGCAGCTGCTACAGCAATTTCTGCTGCTGCCCCGATTTGAATGCTATATAAATTTTAATTTCCTCTGCCTGGCGGCTGGCCAAAGCCAAAGTCGAAGCCAAAATATAAGCCAAAGTGAGTAAAGCATCTTCAAATTCAAACCAGAATGGCAGTGGGGAAGCCCCAAAGTGATAGCTGCTGCTTCTCTATTCGGTGGCTTGGGGAACAATTGTTGCTGATTTAACACAAAATGCAGCCAATCTGCTATTTGGATTCAAATGGGGAAAGGGGATGTCGTTTCTGTGTGTGTCTTTGTGTGTACTCAAGTTGCTCTATACGTTTATTAGTAAAGTCTCTCTTGGCAATGTGCTCCGCAATAATTCGAAGCAAAATTTATGCCGAGAATAACTTGGCGTATACATAATATTTGATTGCTTAAGTGCCTGGGCAGGAGTTGAGTCTCATTTATTTCAAGTTATATGCATATATATTTAATATTGACTTGCTATTTTTTAATTTAATTGAGTTTTATTTAATATTTCCACCATACCGTTGGTATGAAATACGTGAAAGAGCACTCAAAACCTGTGTGCTTGACTTTTCAATGCCTCCTGCTAAAAATCGCACTTTACTCGAATGAAACTTGCATTAAGCTAATTTACTACCGTATGCTTAATTTTTCGAGGAGTTTATCACTAAGTTGTGTAGAAACTTTTTCGTGTTGAAAAACTTTTAATGCTCATATGTTTATCGGCTTAATTTTATCTTTGCAGTCGCTCTTGCTAACTCTGACTTGTAGCTGACCGCACATAAAACAAACTTTGCGGTTATTTAATGAAGCTGAAAAATAGCCTTGGTTTTCTATTTTATTTGCACTCGCTCTCGTTTTTACCTCTTGCTCACACTCTTTCCGGCATGGCATGGTATCTCTTTCTTTCCCATTTTTTCCTGCTGTTTTTCGTAATTTTCTAGTCGGTTTTTTACTGCTTTCACAACCACAGACACATTTTAAGCGCCTTGTCGGTTGGGTGGGAGGAGGTGGCCCACATGGAGTATCAGCCTCAGCCTCAGCTCTGCCATTTGCCCTCTATTTATTCTGAGTGACTGTCTGAGCTGTGCACGGGCTGCCATTAAAAAGGAGCCCACTCGGGGCTCGACTCACGGCACTCTATACACAACTTGACTAAGAGCAAACTCCTCAACCTGGTGGAACTTTCGAGCCACTTTTACAGTCTCTCGCGCAGTCATACCCAAAGTCTGTTTCCCAGTCCTCAACTTTGCGAGTCAGTAAAATTTTCATTTAAATTTTTTGCAACATTTCATTTTTAACTGCTGAACTTTTGCATATCGTTTCTTGGTCATCAAGTTTTCTGAATGGTCTCTTACTACTTAGTCAGTGGGCAACTCGAAGCTGATGAGACCCGTGCGTGTAATTCCGTCAACCTTTCAATATGAAAAAATTAATAAAGGCGGCGTGTATACTGTGTGTGTGCGTGTGTATGTTTGTGTGTGCCATCCCATAAATATTTGCCGCTGATTTGTGGATGTCGGCGGCCAGTCGACGCCTCGAACTGGACTTCGTCGTAGCTGTAACTGAAATGCAAACTGTCCGCCATGTTTGCCACTTCATTCATCTGTCTTAAGTGCTCGCATAAACACATATACACACATTGTGTGTTGTCCTGTTTCGTCTGGCGCCATGCAAAGTGCATGTGTATTGTGTGCTTTGCTAATTGGCACTCTCCAACCCCATCCCCAACCGCAACATGTCTCTTCAGGTCTCTCCTTGGTCTGGCCCCGTGATTGATTTGTTTGGCTTAAGCTATACGAGCGTGAAACTCACGATAAACGGTGTAAAATTAATTAGTCACTGCTCCGAACGAGAATTTACCAGAAATATTCGTGTTCGTTTCGAATTCTCGTATCCTTGTTTCCCACATTTGCCTGCAAATTTGTACGACTTACTAGTAAAGCAGCGTCAGTGTGTGTCGCCTGACGTGTTGACCCCAACACCTCTCCTTTTTCAATGTGGCTGTCTTTTGTGCCTTGTTTATAAATAAATAAATGAGCGTAGATTAAGTAACCGCACCATTGGCCATGGCCAATCAATTGCAGTCACAGCAGTAGTTGCCACTCGACACATTTTATTTGCTGCTCTTTCATTTAAAGTCTTTAGAATTTAACTCTTAGTTTAGGGTCCGTTTCGCCCCTTAACAATTTTCAATTGATTTAATACGAGTATTTTGAAACTTTGCCATTTCATCAGCTCACCAAATAAACACAAACTTGCTGTAAAAAATTTATTGACACACCGCCAAACAACAAGTAGCGAGTTGCCCACACTTGCGAATTGAGTTTGAAGTGAGAGGAACTATACTCGTATATTTGACCACACAGCCACAGCGACACGATAAACATTTTATTTCTGAACTACCGCACTAAAGGACGTATGAAATTGTCATCCCCATTCTGGTCGATGTGGTCAGCAGATGGGGCAGATTATTCTCTGACAAGTCGCCATCTTTCCATCGTTCGCAATTGTTTTTGTTGCCTCTGAAAACAAGCAAACAACACTAGAAAGTTTACTGTTGTTTATTGTCCACAATAACGAGTTTATATCCTGATTCAAGGCTGACTGTAAATACAAACACCAAATACTTGTTAAGAACTTTAAGAATTCGGCTCAAATTAAAACAAAACTTAGAATTCTCAAATAAAAATTTTACTTTTAATGTTAACATAATTTAAAATTTTTGGAACAACAAACAATAGATGTTTAATTTGAATTTGCAAAATTATGTTTATAATAATAAACTAAACTATCTTTAGTTTTTAAATACCCTAAACATTTAATACCTTTCTATGGACATTTACTAAATTTTTGACTGATCGTCCATTTGTTAGCTACCAATTATAATTGTCTAATTTGTCCAACAGATCAAGAATATATTTCCTTATGCAAAGGCATAAAATGCATAAAACGTGCCAGGAAAACAAAGATCTTAAGTCTCTCTTCTTACAAATACTCACTGCAGGTTTCTTTTTACGCTTTTCTGAAACAAGTCAAACTCTACATTTAGTAATCCTAAAATGGTTGGAAGTCATACAAAAGCCGCAGATCTCTTGCCGCCACTTTGTGACATTCATCGTCTGGCAGAAGACGCCTAGAAGGTCTCCTTCACGCAATAAATCAATCAATATACTGCCTAAATATATGGAGGACTTTTTCCAGTCTGCCTCGTCTGCTTAGTCTACCAGTTTGTCTGAGAGTGCGATGACTTCGACATCGAATTTAGGACCAAATAGTCTAATGTCTGCATGGCTTTCCGTAATTTTGCTGGCGATTTCTGTTTTTTGCTTTTTTCGAATTTTTCTTTTTCTTACATTGGGGACATTGATAAACATGAGCCCCCAATGTTTGCTTCAGCCTGAACTTTTTATTTGTGGGCAGTGGTTAGGTTTAGTCTTTCTCTTGTGTTCCTTTCGACTTGCACAGGCAGGGAATTATTGTGCAGGCCTCAAGTCTTTAATTTTTCATTCAGAGTGGGCTGTAAATCAAATGTCAGTGTAGTGAATCTAAGTCTGGTAGAGGACAGATAAAATATTTTTCAAAGAGAGAAACAAAAATTGAACTTTTTTAAAATTAATCGTATTTGAGTGGGGTATTAAACGATCAATTTATTCACCTATTATACGAATACACAATTTAAAGCTAAATCACAATAATAAATAAATCCATTTATCATATTTCAAAACTTATTTCCAAAAGTAATTCAATTAAACCGAGTTTCTTGACTTTCGTTTAGCCTCTTTGCATGGTAATATCTTAAAGCAATTGTGTGCACAAAAATGAAGCACCTGCATGAGTTCAATTCGTACCCAATTCCCACATCATCAACAATCGACAACACATGAGCCACATTTTTGGCATACAAATGGAATAAAATTCGGGGGCACACAAATGGCAAATATGCATAACGGCCTAAACCGAAACTATGCCCCAAGGTCCACCTGCCCACTGTCACGCTTGCCACTTTGCCCCGTCTGAACTATCTACTCGAAGTATCTGGCAAGCCCAAGATAAAAACAAAGACCTCAAGAAGTGATAACAAAACAATATAGAAATACAAAGAATTTCTGGCACAAGGCCAAGTCGAAGCAAGGAATATAGAAAAACACGAGACGGAGAATAAAATATTCTGAGGTCGAACTCAGCCGAAGGGAAAAACCTGAGGAGGGGAATTTCCAACAAAACCAAAGAATTACTAAGTATTTTGTATTGTTTTCAATTGTCTGTTGGCAGCCAAGCATAAATATGATATTGATGAGGATGTATATTCAGTTAGTGTGTATGGAAATCCTGAAAGACTTCGAGATAGGCATATGTGTTGGCATTTCCTTAACCTGCTGCTTGTGCTTCCTATTATTTTTATTATGGCTTTTAGGAATTTAAGGTTAGGCTTTTAAAACGTTTTGACAGAAAGAGAAAAGAATTTTGCTGTTAACCCGAATGCAAGCAGCGAATGCATCCAAGCAAAACTTGAGGCAACACTTCTAATAGCCCAATTGAGGCTCCATAGGGAAACTCAGTGGAAGGAACTAGAAGGAATATCCAAGGATTCGGCGTTGTCGACGCTGTCGAGGTTTGATTTATTGCCCGGCACACCCGCGACTCTGTGGCTTTGGGTTGGCTCCACTTGACACTCGCCACTTTGTGGGGCTTCAATCAGCGTAAGTTGATTGAACTCTGCATAATTTAGTACAACGAGCAGCGAGCTGATGCACACAAAACGTAGACAAGGACTAAAGGACCAAGGACCATGATGATGACGATGACGATGACGACATTGCTTCACTTCAAGTGACGTCGCCTTTGGCTGTTGACTGCAGTCATTAACCAAATCGTGCAAGCTTGCTTATAAAGAAATCTCAAGTAAGGTCTTGTACAAATAAGCATTAAGTCATGAGGTCGAGTACCTTACATAAAAAGTGTCAAATGATTAAAGTGCAGATGATTCAGTACTGAAATTAGAAAAACTCTTCAAAATAATGTCTTACATTTAAATTGATTAAGGCATAATTTAAATGAATATAAAAAAGCTAACGATTTGTTAAAGAAAAGAAAAAAAATTAATGAAATGTGTCTTTCTTGAAGTATAAAGATAAGGTCAGAAAAAGGACACAAGTACTTTTGTGTTTAATAAAAGTTTAATCGCTTTATGTGCAATTTATTAACACAATTTCAACAATTTTAAGTCTATTTGATAAGGTAAAAAGAAATTGAAAAAAAGAATACGTCGTTAAATAAATCCTAACTTTAATCGTCTACAATAAATTGCACGTCTATGTACATAATGTTCGGGGCTGCACAATTTTGTACTAAAATTCACAGCACTTCGTAGTTTGCCCCTAAATAAAAACTTGCAAGTAACGAAAACTCTTGGCGCCCACTACTTTAACTTTTATGCGACGCAATGCCGCGGCAATCGATCACTGGTCGTTAATAAAACACAGGCAAGGGCTTCTAAGCTCGTTGTCAACTTGGAGTCCAACCAAAGCCCGAACTGACTTCAATTATTCTGGGCAACTGCACCGAGCAGTTGAGTGCGTGAAAAAGAGTGGTAAACTTCAGTTTTTACAGCCGTAAAGTTACCCTGATATTTACAGCGTTGCAACACAAATAATGTTGATACTGCAGGCCACCCCAGTGATTTATGGGAGTGCGAAAAAGGTTCAAAGTTTAGAATAGCAGCGCAACAATCGCGTATGAACTATGAATACCAGTACTTGTTTGGCTACAAAGTTGGCAGACCACGCCCAACTCCCACCAGTGAACCGCCCACTAGTGCCACCCGACTAAGCTAAGAAAACTAAAATAAAAACTCGATTAAATATGCACGCACGCACGGTCTCTCAGCTTTGTCAAATGCAATTTCTATACACACAAAAGCGCACGGAAATAAATAGTTTTTCATTCGCCAGTATTTCAAAATTCAATAATTACACTAAAAAGTGACCGCAGCTTTTAGTTAAATATATTTGAAAAAAAAAATGCATACAAAAATCCGGGATATATCCAAAAATGTGAATGTACTTTTAAAAAATGTAAATCTAGTATGCCAAAGTTCTCAATACTTTTGAAATTGTCATATTTCTTTTCCCGTTTTCAGTTGTCCACATTAAATGCAAGTCCAAGTTCTGTGCGAAGAAGGCGAAGGCGAAGTTCTGTGAGGAGAGGAGAGGAGAGGAGAGGAGAGGAGAGGAGAGGAGAGGAGAGGAGAGGAGAGGAGAGGAGAGGAGAGGAGAGGAAGTATCTGCTGCACAGGACTTGTAAATTGCATTTGCAGTCAATTTATTTATTATTATAGCACGACTAAAAGCAGTCTGCAAAGAGTAAATGAAATATGACAATTAAATTTAATGAATTAAACTAGAACTAAAATTAAAAAGTAATAAATTAAGTAAATGTAAATTTTAATTGTTCACTAAAAGAAATAAATTAAGTTAATTAAGTTAAATTAAATTAAGTTAAGTCTGGGATATGCAAAGAAATTATAATTGATCCAACATTTGTTGCAAGGATTGGGGAAAACCCAGAAAAACCCAATCAGATCAATACAAATTAGTAAAGTTAAAAACCTCTAGGAAAATCTCTGATCAGAGATCAGAGATTTAACCGGAGGTGATTAAAAAGAGAAGCTTTTATAAGGTGGAGAGAGAGATTGCTTGATAATAAATGATATAATTCATTATAGTCAGAGCATAGAACTCGAAAACGATTATGCAAAGCGTAGTCAGTAGTGCATGTAAGCAAGAATAATGGAGCGAAATTCCTAGACACCCTAAAGGGGACATTGAAGTTAATACGTTTTAATAATGCAGGGGAGCATTAATTAATTTATGGAGGAAGATAACACCAAGAACAGTTCTGCGGTGAGCAAGGGACGGGAGATTTAGAAGCAGAAGTCTACTTGAGTAAGGTGGCAAACGGAGATTTGGATTCCAGGCAAAATCACGAAGTGCAAAAAGTAGGAATTGTTTCTGTACAGATTCAATTTGGTCTTGGTAAAGTTTGTGCTGAGGATTCCAGACACAAGAGCAGTATTCAAGAATAGGTCGAACTAAAGAGGTGTATAGAAGTTTAGTGACATACGGGTCATTAAATTCTTTTGACCAACGCTTTATAAATCCAAGAGTGCCTTTAGCCTTGTTTACAATGGAAGAAATATGAAGAGTGAAACATAATTTATTATCAAAAAGGACACCAAGATCTTCAACAGTCGATATGCGTTGCAGAGGAACATTATTGATCGAGTATGTTGCTAAGTAAGGAGTAACCCTGTTAAAAGTCATAAACAGGCATTTAGAAAAATTTAAATTAAGATGATAAGCTACACACCAAAATAAAATAAAATTGAATTTACGCTACGCTTGCACAAAATATCAATGAACGTCAAGTAACAAAGCAGCAAGCGGAATAAAAAGCAAATTTCTACAAAAATATATAAAAAAATACATACCGAATAAAAGCGGAGGAAGCAAGTGATGCAGAGTCCACAAAAATTCAAAATGCATTTTATCAAAAATCAAATGATATTTTCTCTGGTCGTCGCCAGTGTTGTCTTTGTGTTAAGCATGCGTGATAAGCAGCTAGTAAAGAACAGCAAAAAAAGAGACAGAAGCAGCACACATGCAACTTGACTTTGTGGTTCGCTGCATGTTGCATAGCTAAAGAACTAAGCAACTAAGAAGTAAGGGCGTGGGAGTGGGCGTGGATGTGGATGTGGACGTGGACTAGCACATGTGGCATGAACAGCAAACTAAGCAGCCGCGTGTTGCTCTTACACGCATTTCGACGAGCGGACAAGGCGACGACATGACTGACTGACTGACTGACAGTCATTAGTCTGACAAACTTGCAACTGGCGCTTTAAACCAAGTTGCAAAGCAAATTACACGACTTTCATATGTACGTGCAGCAAATGAATGAAAACTTCAAACAGAAAGTTAGTACCCCAACAACCGTCGAGTGTTGAAATGTGGGCAAATTGCAATTGGTAAGACCTTCAAAGGTTGTTAGAATATCAGATTCAAGCCATGTTTAGTTTGCAGCTGTTGACTCTTTAATTTCTCAAGATTGTCTACATTTAAGTGAGACATATTAAATAATAATTTAAAATGCTGCTTTCCATTTAAGAGCCGGATAACAAGACTAAGAATTCGTGGCGTTCTTTTGGATTCCATTTTAAAAATTTTTTATTGTCATAATTGTTAATTTTTGTCATAAAGAGCCATTAATTTTTTTGCTCAGCTCCATACCGTTTTTATTGTTTTCTGTTTTTTTTTTTTGTTTGCTATTGTTATTAAAGTTGTCTGCGGTTTTAATCTCGAATCGCTTTAAATATGCAATTAATTGCAATTGTCGCTGGCAACCCATTGCGACGTTTATTTACCTTTCTGTAACAGCTCGCATATTTTGCATATGAATATAATTAAATTGTTTAATTTCACAATTACAACAGAGAAAACAACAACGCGCGCAACAGCGAAGAATGTCAGGAAATGCAATAGAATGCAGACAAGCGTTAATCAAAATATTTCTTCATTGTAATTGATAAAGCTGTTGCTATAATATTATTCGATTGGTTTTTTAAATTGTCATATGATTACAAAAGCTGGAGATTTGTTGCTCAAGTATAATACAGTAATTATAGGCGTTGAGCTAAAATGAGAGAAAAGTTTCATTCCAATACAGATAATTCTAGCTTAAAGTTAGTAAGTTATCCTGAGCAATTATGGTAATTTACTGAAAGCATTTGAAGTCAAACAAGTTACACAAAAATTAAATAACAGGCACCACACGAACGAATTAACGTCAACTGCTAACAATGATATTCACTAATTGAGTCATTTGTGGCAGCCACTTTACTGACCTCCATGAAATTGAAAGCAAGTCCAGTCCATATTTGAGCTTGTTTCCACGTCCGACGTCACGTAAACCAATTAAAGCATAATTAAGCTTATTACCAAAGGCAGTTAGTGTGCGATTTCAAAAACTGGACTTAATTTGCACCAGGGCAATAGCCTAAGTTCAGCATTAAGGTCAGAATACAAGCCAAAAAATGGAATAAATGCCACGTTGGAAACCGAGAAAGAAGAAAGAAGAAGAGGAATGAGGTAGATTCAGAGTGTGAAGGTGTAAAGATGCAATCCCTGGTCAGACTGAGCCTGTTGGCGACACTCTCGTTTTGGTATGCGAACGGAATTCTCAATTCATTTTGCCGACGATTGCAGGCCGAGCAATGGCAGCGAGTGTAATTATCCTTGCATTCCGTTTTGTGGTCTGTATGTTGTTGCAGTCTCTCTCTCCCTCTCTCTCTCTCTCTCTCTCTCTCTTAACTGTCTCTCATTCACTCTACTTCTCTTTCTGCCCTTCTCTGTAAATTAAGCAAAAGTATGCTAGAGAGAGACTCTGACTTTAAGTTTTAAGTCAACTCCACTAGACTGGACATGGGCCATTTACCTGGACTCACACACGTGTGCAGCGACTACAAATCACAAGGACGCGTCCGCACGTGGACTTGGTCGTGGACCTGGACAGCGTCTTGTTTGGCATTTACGTGATGCCCATCTAAACGCGGCCGTCCAACAACTTGCAACATGAATTATGCTTCCAGTTGAAAACTTGCCTAAAATGGCAACGCAAACTGCAAGGCAACCGTTACGTGCATTTCTCCTAAGCCTAAAAGAATGCAAAGGCAACGGCAACTGCCACGGCAACAGTAAAGGCAACTACAGTGGGTGCGCAGAGCACGTGCTTAAAAAATTGATTGATGATTGAAGGCAATACAAAAACCGACGTGAGCCGCACGCCATGCCACAAACAGTCGTAATCTATCCTTCTCTTTCTCTTCCCGCTTCTCTGCTCTTTTCGTCAAATTTTACACAGCTAAAAAATATCAGCTTAAAGTAATCGGAGAAGAAAAGTTATAGTTTGATGCACAGATAAAAAAATTGTTTTTAAAAAATGTATTGTTAAGTAAACAGTAAAAGTTATTGAAAAAAAATAATAATAACTTTTAGGTTTTTTATTTTTAGCTCAAGACTAAAATTACTCGACATTCAGATAAAAATTGTTAGTTTACAACTTAAATATTTTACTTAAAATGTACAATTCTTTTGTGGAAAATACATTCTATAAATATTAAATAAAGGGCATCTTGAAAATGTCGGTTGATTTTTGTTAATTTTATTCAAGTGTGTATTTGAAATCATTTCACCTGCTCTTCTGGGGCACCTGACCACGTCGAACGTTGAGCAAACGGAAAATGGCAATTCAAAAACTCGGCAAAAGGTTTAATTTCGCATATGTGCAGGGCCTAATGCCGCTGCCGCAGCCCTTCTTTCGCTTTCTGGGCACAAATATTCATGTGCAGAACGCCATCCTCTTTTTCTCTTTTTTGCTCTGGGTTTTTCTCTCTGTCGCTCCCGTGTAAGCGGCTGAATTTGCATAAATTTGGCATTTGAAAAGCTATTCAAAATGATGGAAATGATGACGACGCCGACGCTGATGAAGAGCTGAACTCAACTTAAGTGAGCAGAGTTAGGCGCCCCTCTCCTCTCCCTTCAACATAAGCCTTCTGTGCCACAGGCGCTTTGGGCGATTGCATAAAGCCATTAAATGTTTGTGCCACACAGCTGAGGCATACAAATGCCAAAGCGGCCACAAAGTGAACGTAGTGGAGTTTCCAACAGCGAAATACATGTGTCAAATATAAAAGTGAGTTACAATCGACAACGAAGACGAGATGAAGCGACTGAACAGGTACAACCGGTCAAGATAGGAAGAAATCTACACCAATAAACTCACATCATCCAATAAAAATAAAAAAAAAATTGAATTATATAATGTATAGTGTCGGAAGAGTTACTGTTTCATTTTTACTTATGGGTTATCTTGTACAATATCTATATAGCAAAAAAAAAACATTAACTTGCATTTCCGATCTATATTTAGAGCAATCTACAATTTATTATGTTTTAAAGCATATTATTCAACTGCCACCTAAATTATGCATCGTAAATAAATCGACAACTTACCACGCACAAAAAAGGGCTGCCAATTTCAATTACTCAAAACGCGTGATAAAATAATTTCAAAAGTTTCCGTCCCAAATAAAATATAAAAAAATTTGTCAGTGTCAACCCAGTCGAATAATAATTTATAAAAGTATTTAAATTAATACATATATATGAGTGCAAAGGACATCAAACATCTGAGTTTTGGCCTTTTGCACAAACGCAAACGGATCAAAGGCAAACGAGAATTTCCGGTCGCTGCTCACTCAAAAAGCAATCGAGGAAAAAATACGTTTCACTGGAAACTGAACGCCAATAATTTAAATAGTGATGACAAAATTAAAATAACATATGGGAAAAAATTTGAATAAAACTGTGCCATAAAAGTATCAACGACATGAAAGAAAAATTAAAATAAGCTGACTTGTTTAATATTTTAGGTTTTAAAATATATTTCCTGTAATGTTAAATAAATAATCTCGGTAAAAAATATTATATTCTATTCCTTCATTCAATTCAATTGTTTAGTAGAGTGTAGAATTTGCTTTCTGTACGCGTTAAGCGTGAAAAATTTTTAGAATTCAATAAATTACAATATACATTTTTATACTGTGTTACTGTCCAATTGCAGCCGCATATAAATTGGCCATATGTTTGGTGTTTGGTTTCTGTCTTTGTATTCCTATGTTGGAAATTTTTTTTTTCACATTCATGGCCTTTTATTCGGGCCATTGTTAGTGAATTATTGCCATGGTTTTGAGCGAGCAATTTAAAGCTAAACACAAATTTAAAGCTGCAAATGGCAACAGCAACTGTTGCTGTTGCTGTTGCTGTCGATGAGTAGGTTGCACTTGTGGGAGACAATGGGGTGATAAATATGTCACAAGCACCTCGTGAGGCATCCTTATGGGCGCCCAGACGTCGCAAGGATTTCCACATTTTTATTACAGTGTCGCTGAATGTCTGCCTGAGTGCGCCTCAATAAAATGTCGCTCGCGCGGATATTTTTGAAATGCAAAAGCGACTCAGGAAAGAGATCTTACATATGAACATGCAAGAAAGTGTGGAGTATTCTCGCTGCTCCTAATAAAATATATTTTTGCATATGCGCTTGCATAAAGTATTCCTTTAGAAGTCATAGTGAGCACATTTCATGCATTTGCCAAAGTTGAACATTGCTTTTACACACACTGCAAAGCAGACAATTTTTATGGCCCGTGGCGGTTTAAAGGGTAGCAAGCCGATCTGCATATGCCTCATTACCAACACTTTTTTACAGCCGTTTTCTGTTTTTTCTTTAATCTTTGTGCTTCGCTGTGTTTTTTTCTTGCGTTGCTTGATTTTCGACTTTTTATCTGTACGCTTTATGCTTAATTGCTTCTTTTGCTTCTGCTACGATTTTTTCTGTCTCGTTTACATTTTCATTCGAGTGCGCATTTGGGGAAACTTTGAAATCGAACATAAGCCACCTTACCCAAGAGTTATCCCTTTTGCTTTGCATGTAGGAAAACTCACTTAATGCCCACAGAGACATCCTTCTCGCACAGAGAGTAGCATTGCTGGCATATTTTGTGTTTTTTGTGTTTGGGGCTGAATAAACCGCAAAGAGCAATTCGTTGGTCATAAATTTGCAAAGCGGATTTAATTACGAGCCAAGCAGCGGCAGCAACCACCAGCAAAGTGCAATCCCTTGTCCTCTGATTGGCTGAAAGGAATTGGGCGCGAGGCGTGGAAGGCACTGTAAGGCACATATTAAAGAGGGCTGTAAATATACTTTTGCCAATATCGCAAGTATATTTCGAAATAATATTTACTCAAATTAAATTTAAGAAATTCTTGTTTCATTGATAAAAAATTAACTAAACTACATTAAATAAATAAATATGTAATCATAAAAAGACAAATATTCCTTTTATATAGACGACACAATAGTAAAATCTACTAAAGTATAAAACAACACCAATATGTAGTACATTAACTTTCTCATTTATTGGGCAGAATCTCAAATATGCTTCGAGACTCTTTCATTTTGATCAACTCTTCGATTCAGACGCAAGTTCACAAGCTTTTCCTTAAATCTCAGTAATCTGAGTTAATTAACTGATTTGCAAATATAATAATTAAACTGTCAGAGGCATCCATCGTCAGGAACAACATCCCGCAGCTGTCACTCCTCAGCTGGTTTTGTATTTTTTTTTTTTTATATTATCCCGCACATTTCCGCTCTAAATGTTAAATTCGTCGTGGTCAAAACGAAGAAAACACGCCAAAAAGCCTTTGGCCAGGCGCCAAAAATACCGACGCCAACGCTCTGGCTTTGGCTACAGGCCCCAACACTTAATTAAAATGGCATCCGGCCGTGCCAACAACAACATCTACAACTGAAAAGGAAAAGAGATTCGAGGCATCCACGTTTGCCTCTATCTCGTCTGTGCGGTTCGTGTGAGTAAGCGAATTCATTTCCCGCTTGTCCATTGATTGATATGCCAATGAAGCGCACCGAGTGCAGACACAGCTCCAAGCCCCAAGAACACGGAAAAAATCTAGTTCGTTAGCTCTTATGCAAAGCGGACAATAGCACACATTGTGGCCCAGTCGCCGGCACAAAATCAACAAATGCAGATGGGCCAGATAAATTGCCAAATTGAAGCGGCGTCGGCGATGGTCGCATCGTCGTCCTACCAATCCTTCCAGCAATTGACTAAGCCGGAGGAATGCCTAAGCCGGAGCATCAGAAATTGTTTGTATTTTTTCGCTTTGCATTGAAATTTTTTTGCGAGCATACATGGGTAACCCGTATCAAAACCAACAACAAGAGGAAAACAAAAGTTGGCACAAATAAAGTGCTAGGGTTTCAGTTTTTGAAAACGATTGTTTTTCTAAGTACCTTTCCTTGATTCTGAGCCGGATATTAATTCTATACATTTACTAGTTAAGCCAGTAATTTGAGCATTTTTACTAACACGAAGTCCTTGATTTAGAAATAAACCAGTTAAAAGGGTTTAAAACTACAACTGATTAGAATTTGACATGCGATTTTATTGCATATGAACTTGTGGAATGCAACGAAATAACATTGGAATTGTCTTTATAATTAGAATAGCTGTTTGTTATATAGAACTCAGTCTTAGCAGACTGATGACACTCAATTAGCAGTTCTTATCGAATTGTTTGATATCGAACAAAAGTGTGTTTGTGATCACACCAAGTTGTAACAAAAAATGTTACTGATAAAATAAATAAATTGATAGGCGATTTCTGTATTAAGGTCCATTTACACTAGTTGACAAGCTTGTCAATTTCATCTTAGAGTTGCTTAGAGTTGACCACCGTTTACCCTTGAGTTGACTAAGTTGCTATCAAAATTTTTAGCCTACTGAGATTAAATTGACCAGCTTGTCAACTAGTGTAAATGCATCTTAAGAGTTTTGTCTTTTGTACAATTTTTTATTACATGTAAATGTGCTTGGTTTTCTAACATTTCTAATTAATGTGGGTTGGCGTATTGCTGTGTACACTAATTTCGACTGAAGCAACAACAAAGCTCCCTAGACAGCGGCGAGAGACAAAGATGAGCAACAACAACGAGTAGCAACGACGGCATCAATGTTGCAAAGCAACGAGAAACAAAGATGCAAAGACGACGACGGCGAATTCGCAATTCGGCAAATAAGAAGAGAACGATCGAGAACGAAGGCAACATGTTGCACGGTGGCGGCAACGAGCAAAAGAGTCGGTTACGAGAGCTCAACGAGCAAAAAAGTCTTGTACGAGCGTTCAACGGGGAAGCAGCTTGAAGTTTGGCCTAATGTGGTTGTGAGAACAACGAGCTTGCTAACGTCGCAGTCAACTGTGAAATTCAATTATTTCTGAAGCAAACATTATACCTTATTATTAATCTATGCCAATAAACTTAATATTAAATATAAAACCCCACATTAATAACACTTTATTTTATGCTTCTTTAATTCTTCAAATAAATAATTTAAAAAAGCAGAGCATTTGATGGTCGTTAACGTCTATCAATTAAAGGCTCCACTCTTTGTACTTGTTAGACATGGAGGAGCTTGATTAATTGCAGACTGCGGTTAAATTTTTTTGTGCTGATTTCGGCAGTTTTTCTACAGATTTCATTTTGTTTTCACTATGTTTTTTCATGACCACGTAAGCAAAAATGTTTTACGGTTGGACAGAGAGGCCAAGATACATTTGAATCTCGAGTGTGAGTCTTTTTATTGCCAAAGCGGAGAATAAGCAAAGGCTGTGGCTATTAATCAATGGTGCAGCTATGGCATGAATGTTTGAGCCTTAAAGTTTTCACTTTATTATTTACTT
>JAWNPO010000186.1:0-95905 GCA_035047525.1 Drosophila quinaria
TAGCACAGTCAATTGAAAACTTTAAATAACAAAAAAAATAGATTCAAAGTTCATTCAAATAATTATTTTAAATTAGTTTCAACATTTTTGATGTGTTCTGTAAAATATTTAATAATGTGTTGAGCCTCCACGGTTAAGTATGACTTCATACATCCGACTTGGTAAGGAGTCATATAATTTTTTAATGTAGTCGAGTGAAATAGCCTCCCAGGACCTTTTAATTCCTTCAATGAGTTCAGCTTCAGTTGAATATTGTCTGCCGGACTCGTACACCTTGCGTGCTAGCCATCCCCAAACATTTTCTATAATATTCAGGTCGGGCGAGTAAGGGGGCCATGCTAGCAATTCCACGTTCTGACCCTCAATCCAGGATTTTACGATCCTGGCTGTGTGGATAGGTGCGTTATCCTGCTGGAACTTCCATTCCAAGGGTCCGAAAATATCCTTGACTGCAGGAAAAGCCGTTACCAGAACACCTTTGTAGGCAATGGCATTCATTCGGCTGGTTAAAAATTGCAGTTCTATGGTGCCAAAGTAAGTAATAGCGCCCCAGACCATGACACCACCTGCACGGCTGTGCAACCGATCTAAGGTATGCTCTTCCTTTCTGAGATCATGAAAGTAGTAGGCATTGCCGTCAGGACCCTCCAAATTGAACTTTTTTTCATCCGAAAAGACTACACGCTCCCACTCCTTGGTCCAGGTCATATTCGATCGACAGAAATCGAGCCGTTGCATCTTGCGAAGTTGGTTTAGTGGTGGTTTTTTCTTTAGTTTTAGACGCTTTATATGTTCAGCTTTCGATATAACTCTTTGTACAGTCCGAACGCACGCTTTAACACCAGTTTTTTCTTTTATTTTGGCGGCGGCGTCGTGAGAATTAGATGCGTGCCTTAATATAATTCGCTTGTCAGCTGCTGTCATTACTGATGAGGGCCGACCTTTCATGTTTTTTCCATAGGTATCCTCATTGTTTATGTATGAGGTAATAACTTTACGGCTGAGTTTAATATTTTTGGATATTTGAAGAATCGAGTGACCACACTCCCTGTAAGCCTTGATTTTGGCTTTTTCAGACTCATCCAACGGTTTTGCTTTTCCCATTATTACTTTATTTTATTGATAATCGATCACAATAAGTAAATAATAACTTTAATCAGTCAGACACCGCAACCTACGCGCAAAAATTGACACTAAAGCGAAAATGTGCTAATCGGCTGTCGCAAAAAAATGCATGCATTTTTGTCGCACTTCAAAGAAAACAGTAAAACAAAATAACGGTTCAATTCCAGAACTCAAGGTTATTCTCAGAATGAGTAAAAATGATGAAAAATAGAATAAAAAAGTAATATGCATGAAACATATTTAGAGTTCTGAGTTATTTGCCTTTAAACTGATAGGTTAGAGAGTGTGCTAATCGGTTGTCGGGCAGTGTACATGTAACAATGCTTAAATTTAAAATATTTTTAAGTTTTGAACAATGTTAAAGGCTACTTAAGCCCAAAATAAATAAACCAATTTCTCTTTATTCTCATTTTCAATATGCCAGGGTATAAGTATGTATAACCCAAAAAACTAAAAGATAATCCTGAATCTAATAATTTACATTTCACATTCCACATTCCACTGAAAAGAAACAGTTGAAGCCTGTTTATCGTTCATAAACAACCGTCCAAATGATCAGAATGACCTATTCATCTTTCATCGTTCATGACCAACTAGACAACAAATAGAAACGTTTCATCGTTCATAGTTCATGACTAACCGAATAACTGAACTAAATGAGTGATTTAGTTCACGACTGAAAAATTAACGATTGAACTTATTCAGCAAATTGAACTAAAAAGCCCAACTCTAGAAATTATACCTATGCAAACAAAAAATTTATGTTATGCTTAATAAATAGCAATATGACATAAAAAATTCTATGTTAATGCAAATAATAATGATAAAAATGCTAATAAATAATAATTATAAGCATCACAATAATAATAAAAGCCCATATCGCTGTTTTGTTAAAGACTTGATCAATCTGGAAGCCCGCCAAATTTTTTATTATTGTATGTATGTATGTACATACATAGACATTTGACTATAACGGAACTTAGCAAAATTTCGGTGATAAACGTGTCGAGTGGCTTCACAGCTTAATATACAGGAAAATCGATCAAATAATGAATTAAAGATACTTGCATTTCTATATAATTTTTGGCACAAGCTCTAATTTAGAGTAACTGTCAAAATTCTACAAAAATTGGCAAGTTAAATATAAAAAACATTCATTGTGTACAGACTTTATGCAAAATTGGTACATTCCAAATTTGCAAATTTGGTACAATAATTATTATTAGTTTACGAATAATTATTAATCTTAGAAATTTAAATTGTACCATATAATTTCGTTAAATTGTAAATCACAATTTCTTAAAATAGATGTTACTTTTCAAAATAAATATTTATCAAAAATTTTTATTATTGCTCTAAATATTTGTAGTATTTTCTCCCTAATTTATTTTTAGTGCATAAAATACAAGCCTCTTTTTGTACAGACTTCATGCAAAATTGGTACATTCCAAATTTGCAAACTTGGTACAATAATTATTATAAGCTTACGTATCACTGCGGACGGCAGTCCGCGCTAGTGATGAAAGCAGCACGAAGGGTGCGAAGGCGACTAGCATATATACACAGGAGGAAAGGAAAATTTGCTATGACTGTCCGATCGGGTCGAGTTATATACCGATCGAAAGGTATCAATTAAACTTACAAATGTGCATACTAAGACTTTTGGAAACTTACCTGGTTCGTGAGATAAACTGGTTTTAGTGGGAGGGGAAAAATTGTAATTATTGGAGCAAATGGAGCCGTTGGAGCCTTTTTGATTTTTATTTTAATTTTTTACTATTCTAATCAAAAATACGCGTCGAATGACACCTTGACCATCAAAATCTGATCACTGGTTCAGAAGATAATTAATTTTGAAATTTTTGGTGGCCTTCCGAAAATGAGATGAAAAGTCAGTCTGTTTGTTTGTTTGTTTGTTTGGATCAAATCGTTGATTTAGCTTAAAAGTTTGAATGAGGACTTGTTCCCGATCAAAAATCTAGAAACATTTGTTCTACGACTTTTTCGAAAAATCGCTAGCTTAGCGGGAAATCGCTAAAAACCGCTAAAATTAAATCGCCTATAGCATCCAAGCTATAGAAGCTACAGATGCGATCTACATATCGTTGAAAATGTATTTTAAAGGGCTTTAAGGCATAGCTGTAAACTTTTTTCCCACATTTTCGCGATTTAAGAAAAATCGGGGATTCACATAACTTTGAAATATGTTATATGTTGTGGACAATTCAAAAATAAAAACAACCTCTTTACGAGGTAAGGTTCTAGTGACGAAAACATTTTCCAACCCCAAAATTTCTGATATCCAATTTTGTGACGAATAATATTAAGTTTTACATATAAATTATTTTAAAAAAAAAATTTTGCATTCGGCACTGCGCAAAACAGTGAGTTTTATTTTATATAAAGAATTGAGACATTTTAGCGCAATGTGCCGAGTGCCAAAATTTTTTTTAAATTAATTTATATGTAAAACTTAATATTCGTCGACACAAAATTGGATATCAGAAATTTTGGGGCTGGAAAATGTTTTCGTCACTAGAACCTTACCTCGTAAAGAGGTTTTTTTATAAGATAATTATTAACTTTAGATATTTAAAATGTACCATATAATATCGTTAAATTTGAAATCACTATTTTTTAAAATAGTTGATATTTTTCGATATAAATATTTATCAATAATTTTTATTATTGCTCTAAATATTTGTAGTATTTTCTGCCTAATTTATTTTTAGCGCATAAAATACAAGCACTAAGCAATTAATACATAGAGGCGTCAAACAGGCATGTTCAAGCATGAACACAAGGGTATATAAAAACAATGTGTCCCGAAAACACCGATCGAGTGACGGGACACTGAAATTTAACCAACGCGAACAAATGTAAAAAATACACACAAAAATCTAACACAAAATGCACTTGTGCATTATCATAAAACTATTTTTAGACCCATGAGAACGGCTGGAAAGGAAAGATAGTCTTGTGTGTACAGCACATACGAACCCAGCTATCTGGGGGTCCTTCCAATGACTGGAAGGAGTTAGACATTAAGATTTTCATGTTAGTTACCTAAGGCTAAGATTTTAGGAAATAAATTCAGTTCGTAATTTGTACTCAAACCGCTCAGTTATCCATTCATTTTGGTCCTTCGAGCACTCTGTTGTTTTCCCCCACCAGTGGTAAGAAACACAGAAATTAAAAAACCAGCGCCTTGTAGTATACAGCTAAAGGTTGCTAAATAATTTATATAATCTCTGTTGTGTTCAATAAATGAACCCAGAGTTATAAAGTTGTGTATCCGAAGAAGAAGCCGGATCACAAAAATAAAAAACCTTTGTTCTCCCCCATCAGTGGTAAGAGACAAGGTATAAAAAAATCTTTACGAAAATTAAAAATAGTGAAAGTTGCGTTTCCGAGGCAGACATCGGAAAAATTTATAACGTTTCTGAGGCTTTACATCAGAAAGTGAATTTTTTTTTATATATAATATTATTATATTATATTATATATAATATAAAAAAAAGGAGCAGCAGCAGCAACTACAGCAGCAGCTATAACAACTGTAGCGGCAGAAACAGTAGCAGCAACAACGGCAGCACAGCAACGACGGCAGCGCAGCAACAACGGCAGCTCAACAACGACGGCAGCGCAGCACGACGGCAGAGCAGCAACGACGGCAGCTCAACAACGACGGCAGCTCAACAACGACGGCAGCGCAGCAATAATGCATTTATGCAAGGCCTCTCTTGCCCCTAACTCTAACTGTAACTGTCTCTAACTCAAGCCGATGTGCGAAAGCGCTACTTGAAAAACTACTTACTAAAAACATATGAGTGGCAAAATATTGTAAGCCAATCATTTGCAATTAATCTAACTGAGTTTCATAGAAAAAGGAGAATAAATAGTCAATATGCTAACAGAAAGAGCTATTGAGTCTTTGACGTTTCAAGCGTCGTTAGTTGACAAGGTAAGGAAATTAGAAGGGCAAATTTTTTCCAGGGACTCGATCCCGATATTAGAAAATATGAAGAATGAGTTCAGTGGCACTGAATATGACGACGATCGCAAATTTTCGGATCAAATCGACAAAAATATTCAACAACTGAAAAAGTTCCTTGATGAAACAATGATGAGGTTACGTGATGCTTGCACTGATGAGTACATCATCAGGAGAAACATAATTGAATACCTGTGGAATAGGACACATAGTGGAGTGCAGAAGTTAGCGAGTACAGACAGTGACTTCCTCAAGGATATGATAGAGTTAGAGTTTGACGCCAATAATTTTGTAACCGCATTAGACGGTAGAATTCAAAGGGATATACGTATATTAGAAGACAATTACAGCTTTTCGCCAGCGAAGAAGCAGCGGAAAGAGGAAGGGGAGCAACAGGTAGCCTCAAATACAAGTGCTCAGGCCAAAGAAGAGATAAGTCCAAAAAAAGGTCTTCAAAAAGCTCACAGATGTTAAGAAATCTGATCATCTGTTGAGCAGTTCTATGTTGACTGAGGAGCGCAAAAAGGAGCTACCAAAGCAACGAGATAGCAAATTGGAAGAACTTGATACCAGCGACGTATCAGTTGAAAATTATAATAAAGCCCTCAGTAGTAACGCCAACGCTTTAAAAAAAGATGGGACTGAGTGGCGTTTTATTCCCCCGGCAGGACCTCACTTCGGAGGTATTTGTGAAGCTGGGGTAGAATTAATGCAAAATCATTTTAAAAGTTTATTACATGAGAATGAGGCAGTATTAAATTCACGACCTCTGTGTACAACTGGTCACCTTTTAATTGGTAGACCAAACCCAGAAGTTATTGTGTCCAAAGCCGATGAAAGAATCGGTATTTTGGAAAGGTGCAAATTAATTCAAAAACTAAAAAGCGAATTTTGGGTTAAATGGAAAGCAGATTATCTGCACACTCTACAGCAAAGAAATAAATGGAAAAGAGAATCCGAAAATAATGCTGAAAAAGAAAAAGTCACGCGTAAGAGGCCCAAAGTACCGAATATAGGAGTCATGCTAATGCTGATGCTATTTTGTCAACTTTTAAATGCAACTTCATCAGGCAACGTAAAGAAAAAATGGGTAGTCGAAAACATCAATAGTACAGCTTCGATATATTTAGATCCGATGGGTGAAATCGAAGTTGTAACGTTTTCTTGGGATTTAGTTGTGTTTTATGACATGGACACATACTTTTCAATGACAGAAAAGGGTACAAATTTAATACAAAAAATGAAAAGTGTATGTAACAAATTGCATGATTTTGAAGATCACTGTAATTTGGTTCTTAATAACATACAAAGACAAATAGATGACTTGGAAGAAAACAACAAGTTTTTTATGGCACACACAACCCCAAGAATTAAACGTGCACCTTTTGAATTTATATGCTCATTGTACCAGATATTGTTTGGTATATTAGATGCAGACGATAGAAAACAAATGAAGATAATATTATCAGTCTTTTAGATAATCCGCATAAGTTAAACGATTTAGATAGAACAGGCATATTGACTATTTATTCAGATTGTACTATTAGAATATTATTGAACATTATGCCGTTCACTTTGAAATCTATGAAACCTTTTCGACTATATTGTATATATATAAGTGAAATAAGCGAAGTCCCGAAAATAATATCGGACCCTTTAAAGTCTCATACAATAGACCAATTAAAAATCAAGTTAAAAGAAATTAAAGATTCTCACTTTGAGTTAAAGGAACTTAAGTTCCATCACATGTCTGGGCATCTGTCCCTAATTATTGGCATGATAATAATATTAATATTAATTGTATATGCATTAAGAAAAGTAAATGCAAGAAGAAAATTACAAGCTATCGCCTTTCCAAGCCCTGTGTAAAAAAAAAATGTTATTATATATTATAATATAAATATGCAAAAAAACTATCAGCTTCCATAACCTTAATTGCCCCCCGGCAGAATGTTCAAGCATGAACACAAGGGTATATAAAAACAATGTGTCCCGAAAACACCGATCGAGTGACGGGACACTGAAATTTAACCAACGCGAACAAATGTAAAAAACACACACAAAAATCTAACACAAAATGCACTTGTGCATTATCATAAAACTATTTTTAGACGCATGAGAACGGCTGGAAAGGAAAGATAGGCTTGTGTGTACAGCACATACGAACCCAGCTATCTGGGGGTCCTTCCAATGACTGGAAGGAGTTAGACATTAAGATTTTCATGTTAGTTACCTAAGGCTAAGATTTCAAGAAATAAATTCAGTTCGTTATTTGTACTCAAACCGCTCAGTTGTCCATTCATTTTGGTCCTTCGAGCACTCTGTTGTTTTCCCCCACCAGTGGTAAGAAACACAGAAATTAAAAAACCAGCGCCTTGTAGTATACAGCTAAAGGTTGCTGAATAATTTATATAATCTCTGTTGTGTTCAATAAATGAACCCAGAGTTATAAAGTTGTGTATCCGAGGAAGAAGCCGGATCACAAAAATAAAAAACCTTTGTTCTCCCCCATCAGTGGTAAGAGACAAGGTATAAAAAAATCTTTACGAAAATTAAAAATAGTGAAAGTTGCGTTTCCGAGGCAGACATCGGAAAAATTTATTGCGTTTCTGAGGCTTTACATCAGAAAGTGAATTTTTTTTTATATATAATATTATTATATTATATTATATATAATATAAAAAAAAGGAGCAGCAGCAGCAACTACAGCAGCAGCTATAACAACTGTAGCGGCAGAAACAGTAGCAGCAACAACGGCAGCACAGCAACGACGGCAGCGCAGCAACAACGGCAGCTCAACAACGACGGCAGCGCAGCACGACGGCAGAGCAGCAACGACGGCAGCTCAACAACGACGGCAGCTCAACAACGACGGCAGCGCAGCAATAATGCATTTATGCAAGGCCTCTCTTGCCCCTAACTCTAACTGTAACTGTCTCTAACTCAAGCCGATGTGCGAAAGCGCTACTTGAAAAACTACTTACTAAAAACATATGAGTGGCAAAATATTGTAAGCCAATCATTTGCAATTAATCTAACTGAGTTTCATAGAAAAAGGAGAATAAATAGTCAATATGCTAACAGAAAGAGCTATTGAGTCTTTGACGTTTCAAGCGTCGTTAGTTGACAAGGTAAGGAAATTAGAAGGGCAAATTTTTTCCAGGGACTCGATCCCGATATTAGAAAATATGAAGAATGAGTTCAGTGGCACTGAATATGACGACGATCGCAAATTTTCGGATCAAATCGACAAAAATATTCAACAACTGAAAAAGTTCCTTGATGAAACAATGATGAGGTTACGTGATGCTTGCACTGATGAGTACATCATCAGGAGAAACATAATTGAATACCTGTGGAATAGGACACATAGTGGAGTGCAGAAGTTAGCGAGTGAAGACAGTGACTTTCTCAAGGATATGATAGAGTTAGAGTTTGACGCCAATAATTTTGTAACCGCATTAGACGGTAGAATTCAAAGGGATATACGTATATTAGAAGACAATTACAGCTTTTCGCCAGCGAAGAAGCAGCGGAAAGAGGAAGGGGAGCAACAGGTAGCCTCAAATACAAGTGCTAAGGCCAAAGAAGAGGTAAGTCCAAAAAAAGGTCTTCAAAAAGCTCACAGATGTTAAGAAATCTGATCATCTGTTGAGCAGTTCTATGTTGACTGAGGAGCGCAAAAAGGAGCTACCAAAGCAACGAGATAGCAAATTGGAAGAACTTGATACCAGCGACGTATCAGTTGAAAATTATAATAAAGCCCTCAGTAGTAACGCCAACGCTTTAAAAAAAGATGGGACTGAGTGGCGTTTTATTCCCCGGCAGGACCTCACTTCGGAGGTATTTGTGAAGCTGGGGTAGAATTAATGCAAAATCATTTTAAAAGTTTATTACATGAGAATGAGGCAGTATTAAATTCACGACCTCTGTGTACAACTGGTCACCTTTTAATTGGTAGACCAAACCCAGAAGTTATTGTGTCCAAAGCCGATGAAAGAATCGGTATTTTGGAAAGGTGCAAATTAATTCAAAAACTAAAAAGCGAATTTTGGGTTAAATGGAAAGCAGATTATCTGCACACTCTACAGCAAAGAAATAAATGGAAAAGAGAATCCGAAAATAATGCTGAAAAAGAAAAAGTCACGCGTAAGAGGCCCAAAGTACCGAATATAGGAGTCATGCTAATGCTGATGCTATTTTGTCAACTTTTAAATGCAACTTCATCAGGCAACGTAAAGAAAAAATGGGTAGTCGAAAACATCAATAGTACAGCTTCGATATATTTAGATCCGATGGGTGAAATCGAAGTTGTAACGTCTTCTTGGGATTTAGTTGTGTTTTATGACATGGACACATATTTTTCAATGATAGAAAAGGGTACAAATTTAATACAAAAAATGAAAAGTGTATGTAACAAATTGCATGATTTTGAAGATCACTGTAATTTGGTTCTTAATAACATACAAAGACAAATAGATGACTTGGAAGAAAACAACAAGTTTTTTATGGCACACACAACCCCAAGAATTAAACGTGCACCTTTTGAATTTATATGCTCATTGTACCAGATATTGTTTGGTATATTAGATGCAGACGATAGAAAACAAATGAAGATAATATTATCAGTCTTTTAGATAATCCGCATAAGTTAAACGATTTAGATAGAACAGGCATATTGACTATTTATTCAGATTGTACTGTTAGAATATTATTGAACATTATGCCGTTCACTTTGAAATCTATGAAACCTTTTCGACTATATTGTATATATATAAGTGAAATAAGCGAAGTCCCGAAAATAATATCGGACCCTTTAAAGTCTCATACAATAGACCAATTAAAAATCAAGTTAAAAGAAATTAAAGATTCTCACTTTGAGTTAAAGGAACTTAAGTTCCATCACATGTCTGGGCATCTGTCCCTAATTATTGGCATGATAATAATATTAATATTAATTGTATATGCATTAAGAAAAGTAAATGCAAGAAGAAAATTACAAGCTATCGCCTTTCCAAGCCCTGTGTAAAAAAAAAAATGTTATTATATATTATAATATAAATATGCAAAAAAACTATCAGCTTCCATAACCTTAATTGCCCCCCGGCAGAATGTTCAAGCATGAACACAAGGGTATATAAAAACAATGTGTCCCGAAAACACCGATCGAGTGACGGGACACTGAAATTTAACCAACGCGAACAAATGTAAAAAACACACACAAAAATCTAACACAAAATGCACTTGTGCATTATCATAAAACTATTTTTAGACGCATGAGAACGGCTGGAAAGGAAAGATAGGCTTGTGTGTACAGCACATACGAACCCAGCTATCTGGGGGTCCTTCCAATGACTGGAAGGAGTTAGACATTAAGATTTTCATGTTAGTTACCTAAGGCTAAGATTTTAAGAAATAAATTCAGTTCGTTATTTGTACTCAAACCGCTCAGTTGTCCATTCATTTTGGTCCTTCGAGCACTCTGTTGTTTTCCCCCACCAGTGGTAAGAAACACAGAAATTAAAAAACCAGCGCCTTGTAGTATACAGCTAAAGGTTGCTGAATAATTTATATAATCTCTGTTGTGTTCAATAAATGAACCCAGAGTTATAAAGTTGTGTATCCGAGGAAGAAGCCGGATCACAAAAATAAAAAACCTTTGTTCTCCCCCATCAGTGGTAAGAGACAAGGTATAAAAAAATCTTTACGAAAATTAAAAATAGTGAAAGTTTCGTTTCCGAGGCAGACATCGGAAAAATTTATAACGTTTCTGAGGCTTTACATCAGAAAGTGAATTTTTTTTTATATATAATATTAT
Source organism: Drosophila quinaria (assembly GCA_035047525.1). Lineage (NCBI taxonomy): Eukaryota > Metazoa > Arthropoda > Insecta > Diptera > Drosophilidae > Drosophila > Drosophila quinaria. Next base: position 10,938 of record JAWNPO010000186.1, read on the forward strand.
TATATTATATTATATATAATATAAAAAAAAGGAGCAGCAGCAGCAACTACAGCAGCAGCTATAACAACTGTAGCGGCAGAAACAGTAGCAGCAACAACGGCAGCACAGCAACGACGGCAGCGCAGCAACAACGGCAGCTCAACAACGACGGCAGCGCAGCACGACGGCAGAGCAGCAACGACGGCAGCTCAACAACGACGGCAGCTCAACAACGACGGCAGCGCAGCAATAATGCATTTATGCAAGGCCTCTCTTGCCCCTAACTCTAACTGTAACTGTCTCTAACTCAAGCCGATGTGCGAAAGCGGTACTTGAAAAACTACTTACTAAAAACATATGAGTGGCAAAATATTGTAAGCCAATCATTTGCAATTAATCTAACTGAGTTTCATAGAAAAAGGAGAATAAATAGTCAATATGCTAACAGAAAGAGCTATTGAGTCTTTGACGTTTCAAGCGTCGTTAGTTGACAAGGTAAGGAAATTAGAAGGGCAAATTTTTTCCAGGGACTCGATCCCGATATTAGAAAATATGAAGAATGACTTCAGTGGCACTGAACATGACGACGATCGCAAGTTTGCGGATCAAATCGACAAAAATATTCAACAACTGAAAAAGTTCCTTGATGAAACAATGATGAGGTTACGTGATGCTTGCACTGATGAGTACATCATCAGGAGAAACATAATTGAATACCTGTGGAATAGGACACATAGTGGAGTGCAGAAGTTAGCGAGTGAAGACAGTGACTTTCTCAAGGATATGATAGAGTTAGAGTTTGACGCCAATAATTTTGTAACCGCATTAGACGGTAGAATTCAAAGGGATATACGTATATTAGAAGACAATTACAGCTTTTCGCCAGCGAAGAAGCAGCGGAAAGAGGAAGGGGAGCAACAGGTAGCCTCAAATACAAGTGCTAAGGCCAAAGAAGAGATAAGTCCAAAAAAAGGTCTTCAAAAAGCTCACAGATGTTAAGAAATCTGATCATCTGTTGAGCAGTTCTATGTTGACTGAGGAGCGCAAAAAGGAGCTACCAAAGCAACGAGATAGCAAATTGGAAGAACTTGATACCAGCGACGTATCAGTTGAAAATTATAATAAAGCCCTCAGTAGTAACGCCAACGCTTTAAAAAAAGATGGGACTGAGTGGCGTTTTATTCCCCCGGCAGGACCTCACTTCGGAGGTATTTGTGAAGCTGGGGTAGAATTAATGCAAAATCATTTTAAAAGTTTATTACATGAGAATGAGGCAGTATTAAATTCACGACCTCTGTGTACAACTGGTCACCTTTTAATTGGTAGACCAAACCCAGAAGTTATTGTGTCCAAAGCCGATGAAAGAATCGGTATTTTGGAAAGGTGCAAATTAATTCAAAAACTAAAAAGCGAATTTTGGGTTAAATGGAAAGCAGATTATCTGCACACTCTACAGCAAAGAAATAAATGGAAAAGAGAATCCGAAAATAATGCTGAAAAAGAAAAAGTCACGCGTAAGAGGCCCAAAGTACCGAATATAGGAGTCATGCTAATGCTGATGCTATTGTGTCAACTTTTAAATGCAACTTCATCAGGCAACGTAAAGAAAAAATGGGTAGTCGAAAACATCAATAGTACAGCTTCGATATATTTAGATCCGATGGGTGAAATCGAAGTTGTAACGTTTTCTTGGGATTTAGTTGTGTTTTATGACATGGACACATACTTTTCAATGATAGAAAAGGGTACAAATTTAATACAAAAAATGAAAAGTGTATGTAACAAATTGCATGATTTTGAAGATCACTGTAATTTGGTTCTTAATAACATACAAAGACAAATAGATGACTTGGAAGAAAACAACAAGTTTTTTATGGCACACACAACCCCAAGAATTAAACGTGCACCTTTTGAATTTATATGCTCATTGTACCAGATATTGTTTGGTATATTAGATGCAGACGATAGAAAACAAATGAAGATAATATTATCAGTCTTTTAGATAATCCGCATAAGTTAAACGATTTAGATAGAACAGGCATATTGACTATTTATTCAGATTGTACGGTTAGAATATTATTGAACATTATGCCGTTCACTTTGAAATCTATGAAACCTTTTCGACTATATTGTATATATATAAGTGAAATAAGCGAAGTCCCGAAAATAATATCGGACCCTTTAAAGTCTCATACAATAGACCAATTAAAAATCAAGTTAAAAGAAATTAAAGATTCTCACTTTGAGTTAAAGGAACTTAAGTTCCATCACATGTCTGGGCATCTGTCCCTAATTATTGGCATGATAATAATATTAATATTAATTGTATATGCATTAAGAAAAGTAAATGCAAGAAGAAAATTACAAGCTATCGCCTTTCCAAGCCCTGTGTAAAAAAAAAAATGTTATTATATATTATAATATAAATATGCAAAAAAACTATCAGCTTCCATAACCTTAATTGCCCCCCGGCAGAATGTTCAAGCATCAACACAAGGGTATATAAAAACAATGTGTCCCGAAAACACCGATTGAGTGACGGGACACTGAAATTTAACCAACGCGAACAAATGTAAAAAACACACACAAAAATCTAACACAAAATGCACTTGTGCATTATCATAAAACTATTTTTAGACGCATGAGAACGGCTGGAAAGGAAAGATAGGCTTGTGTGTACAGCACATACGAACCCAGCTATCTGGGGGTCCTTCCAATGACTGGAAGGAGTTAGACATTAAGATTTTCATGTTAGTTACCTAAGGCTAAGATTTTAAGAAATAAATTGAGTTCATAATTTGTACTCAAACTGCTAAGGTGTCCATTCAGGCATTTTAGTGGTTTCACTCGCTTTGTATAGCGTGCGACCCCAGAGCGTTCGGCAAAAGCCGAACTCTCTTTTCAGTAAAACCCCAGCGCAGCTGAGAGAGAGCGCACAGAAGCAATAGCATGCTCGATCACGCGACGGAACATACCCTGTTTTAAATACAAACTTTTTTTCGCATTCTTTTTGCTTATTATTGTTTATTAATTATTATTTTTAGTATCTATTAACTAAAAACCATATGATTGCTGTAAAAAATTATTGAATTATAAAAAAGGCAAAGAAAATGAGAAAAAAAGGTTTGTACTTAAAACAGGGTATGTCCCAACTGGTGATCACGCACACTTAGATGCGTGCGCATGTTCACACACACAAATGATAATGAGAGAGAGAGAGAGCGACACAGAGCGTGCTCATCGTTCTGGTGTCTATCCAAGACTGAACATTTTTCGTGTGCGCTCTCTCTCAGCTGTGCTGGGGTTTTACTGAAAAGAGAGTTCGGCTTTTACCGAACGCTCTGGGGTCGCACGCTATGCAAAGCGAGTGAAACCACTAAAATGCCTGTTTGACGCCTCTATGTATTGATTGCTTAGTGATACAAGCCTGTTTTTGTACAGACTTCATGCAAAATTGGTACATTCCAAATTTGCAAACTTGGTACAATAATTATTATAAGCTTACGTATAATTATTAATTTTAGATATTTCAATTGTACCATACAATATCGTTAAATTTTAAATCACTATTTCTTAAAATAGTTTCTATTTTTCGATATAAATATTTATCAATAATTATTATTATTGCTCTAAATATTTGTAGTATTTTCTGCCTAATACAATCTTAGTGCAAATACTATAGGTCTGTAGTTATACAGACTACTTATAAATTTGCAATATTTTTTAATATTGTCTAGAAAATTTGTTGTACTTTGAGTCTTATATATTTCGAGTATATAAGTAGTACAACTGTGTATTCTATAGACTAAAAGAAATTTGGATATTTCCTTACTTTTCTATTAAAAGTCATTATGAATACTGAATATCTAAGTATAGGGGGTGAAATGAAGCCACACGCTATAGTTCCTATCATAGGCGACGGAGCTTGCCTTTTTAGGTCTATTTCCTTTCATTTAAATGGCACCCAAGAATGTTTTGGTAATATACGCCAGGAAATAGTACGCTATGTGGTTGAGCATTGGAGTGTTCTACAAGAATTAACCTCAAACTCTGAGGTAGACATTTTTGAGAGTTCCGCAGAATATGAGATAGAAATGATGCAACCTCACACATATGGTTCAGTAGCTGAGCTAAAGGCAGCTGCGGAATTGTATCGCACTGAAATTGAAGTTTTCCATAATAGCACATTAATGGCACGACTTGGAAGATCAGGAGATCCAATAAAAAGATTACGCTTTTCTGGCGGACTTTCTAATGGACACTATGATGCTTATATCCCATTAGAAACTTTGCATATTGCGAATTCTGCTGCTCAAAACACATCTTCTATTCAAAAAATTTAAGGCTGAGCATCAGGCTGAGCATCCTGAAGTGCATCGAACTTCAGCAGCCAGATATCAGGCTGAGCATCCTGAAGTGCATCGAGCTTCAGCAGCCAGATATCAGGCTGAGCATCATGATGTGAACCAAGCTGCTGTAGCTAAATATCAGGCTGAGCATCCTGAAGTGCATCGAGCTTCAGCAGTCAGATATCAGGCTGAGCATACTGAAGTGCATCGAGCTTCAGAAGCCAGATATCAGGCTAAAAACCCAACTGCACGAAATGAAAGACGTTTGCGGCCATGGAACATTTTGGTAAACTCCGCCTTCAATTATAATATCGGAACGGCATATAGTACCGATAAAATGATTACATTAGGTAAAATGGATCAAAAGTGCAAATTTTGTAGTGCTTTAAAATGGAAATTAGAGCCAAAAGGTATTTGCTGCAAAGAAGGAAAAGTTCAACTTCCCCCTCTAAAAGCTTTACCTGAGCCTCTCAAAAGCCTTATCATTGGTGGTCATCACAGCCATGTCCACTTCATGAATTGTATTAGAAAGTACAATAAGTGCTTTCAAATGACTTCATTTGGAAAAACAAAAATTATTAGAGAGGGTAATTATATGCCAACATTTAAAGTTCAGGGTCAAGTCTATCATTAAGTTGGAAGCCTTTGGCCATATTCTGAAGGCGAAGAAAAATTTCTTCAAATATATTTCGTTGGTGAAGATGACAAAGAAGCCAATTTAAAGTGTAAACATAACTCTGATGTGCAATTAGAATTAGTTAAGGCATTGCAATCTATGTTGCACAAGTGCAATCCTTACATTAAGGATTTCAAAACTGCTCTTCAAAAAGTGCCAAAAGATTGTAAAGATTACAAATAGTCATTCATGCCGAAAAGAAACCGGTGCTCACAAGGGTCGCTTTAATGCACCACAAATAAGTGAAGTGGCTTTGGTCATAGTCGGTCAACAGTTTGAGAAAAGAGATATTGTAATTGAGAGTCATGATAAAAAACTGAAACATATCAGCGAATTACACCGTTCGTATGACGCTTTACAATATCCTTTACTTTTTTGTAACGGCGAGGATGGTTATGACATTGACATTCCTCAATGTGACCCTCTATCAAAAAAAGATCTCAAGAAGACTGTATCAGCACTTGGTTTTTACAGTTACAGAATAATGATACAGCAACAGGAAGTCAATCATTTGATTTATTGCCTATCTTTGTTCAGTCAATTTTTGGTTGATATGTACGCTAAAATTGAAACTGAAAGACTCAATTTTATTCGGCACAATCAAGCACAGTTAAGAGCTGATAGCTATATACATCTTAAAGATGCCATAAGCAAGGAAGATGTAAATATTGATCAACTTGGTGAGATGGTAATCTTACCATCTACGTTCACTGGCTCAGCACGGTACATGCATGAAAAGACTCAGAATGCAATGACTTATGTTCGAAATTATGGTCGTCCTGATCTTTTTATTACATTCACCTGTAATCCAAAATGGGAAGATATAACCAATGCATTATTGCCTGGGCAAAGATCTCAAGATCGTCATGATATTATAGCTCGAGTCTTCCATTTAAAAGATAAAGCATTAATGTCGTTATTAAACAAAGGCGCTTTGTTTGGTGAAGTGAAATGCTTCATGTATACAATAGAGTGGCAAAAACGAGGTCTACCTCATGTTCATTTATTGTTATGGTTAGAAAACAAGATTATGCCTGATAAGATTGATTATATTATATCTGCAGAAATTCCAGATCCAAACCAGGATCCTCTGTTATATGATATTGTCAAATCTAATATGATTCATGGACCTTGCGGTAATATGAATCCAAGTTCTCCATGTATGAGTCAAGGAAAATGCATCAAAAAATATCCCCGACAGTTCTGTAAAGACAGTATAACGGGAAATGATGGTTATCCTCAATATCGACGAAGAGCCCCCAATGATAAAGGCCTTACTGCTAATGTTAAAGGAAACATTATTGATAATCGCTGGGTTGTACCTTACAATAGTGTGCTGTTACGAGCATTTGAAGCACACATAAATGTAGAGTACTGCAGCTCTGTAAAGAGCATTAAATATGTTTGCAAATATGTAAATAAGGGCAGTGACCAAGCTTCATATACTCTCGAAGATAAAAAAGATGAAGTTAAACTTTATGAGAGTGGGCGATACATAAGCAGTTCAGAAGCAGTATGGAGAATTCTAGCATTTCCGATACATGAACGGTTCCCGGCTATCTTTCAATTAAGTGCACACTTGGAAAATGGCCAGCGTGTAACCTTTAACCCAAATAAACGCAATGAATTTGCTGAAAAAATCAACAATCCGTCTAAAACGACATTAACGGGCTTTTTTGACCTTTGCAAGGTTGATCCCTTTGCAAAAACACTTTTGTTTGTTGAAGTGCCGTCCTACTACATATGAACTAATAATAAGTGTCAACGAAGGAAGCGTGGGTCAGATGTCCCTAATTTTCCTGGAGTCAAAATGGATAGCACTTTGTGTCAAGTGTACACTATACACCCCAACAATAGTGAATGCTTTTACTTGAGGCTTTTACTCCATGAGGTACGAGGTCCAACCTCATTCGTTGACTTAAAAACAGTAAACGGTGTCAATTAGCATGCAAAGCTTTAGGTTTACTTGAAGATGATAAGCACTGGGACCTTACCATGGCCGAAGCTGCTCTCTGCCAACACCCAAATAAACTTCTAGAAATTTTTGCAATACTATTAGTATTTTGTCAAATATCTGATGCAGGGTCTCTGTGGGAGAGGTAAAAGGAAAGTCTCTCCGAAGATATTTTACACGAAATAAAATTAACAGGAGACCCTAATATAGATTCTGCAGTTATTGATAGAATTTATAATAAGTGTCTGATTCGAGTTGAAAATATAGTATTATCAATAGGAGGCGATTGCTTAACAAAGTATGGTTTGCCTGCCCCAAACAGATCTGAAGAATCCATAAATAATATGGAATATCTCAGAGAAATAAGTTATGAACACAATAAAATTATTGTTAGTAATAACAAAAATTTACTAACTGATGAGCAAAATGAGGTATATAAAAAAATATTGATCAGCGTATAAGCTGAAAATGGAGAAATATTTTTTTTGGATGCTCCTGGGGGTACAGGCAAAACATTTTTATTAAATTTATTGTTGGCAAAAGTTCGACAAAATAAGAATATTGCCATAGCTGCTGCGTCATCTGGTATTGCTGCAACATTGCTAACTGGAGGTCGGACAGCGCACTCCGCATTTAAGCTTCCATTTGATACAATGCGTGAAGAGGTTCCGCATTGCAAAATTTCTAAGCAATCCAATACGTCTATGGTCTTAAAAGATTGTAAGCTAATGTTTGGGATGAATGTACTATGGCTCATAAAGGTGGCTTTGAGGCACTAAATAGAACTTTACAAGACCTCCGGGATAAAAACCTTTTAATGGGCGGCATCACAGTTCTCTTAGCTGGGGACTTTCGACAAACGCTTCCAGTTGTGCCCCGTGGAACAAGAGCCGATGAGATAAAATCGTGCCTAAAATCCTCAGTTTTGTGGCCCACTATTATGAAACTAGCGCTTACGAAAAATATGCGAGTACACTTAAAAGGTGATACAAGTGCTAATTTTTTTGCGAAATCTTTACTTAGAATTGCAGATGGTAAATTTAAAACAGTTGATGACAAAGTGACGATACCATCATGTTTGGCAACTGTTGTACCCTCTCTTGAAGATCTCATTGCAAAAATATATCCTGATATTTTGCATATTTCTGAGAAATCGTTAGATTGGTTATCTGAGCGAGCCATATTAACTGCAAGAAATGATAGAGCCGTTTTAATAAATGATTTACTTTTAAAATCATTTGATGGTCAAGAAATGACATACATATCTATTGACTCAGTCATTATCCAGTCGAGTTTCTCAACAAGCACAATCCACCAGGATTTCCATTGCATAGTCTTTCTTTAAAAATCGGTGCACCAATAATGTTGATGCGAAACTTAAAACCGCCAAAACTATGCAACGGAACAAGATTGCAAATAAAAGCTCTTCATAAATATTTAATTGAAGCCATTGTTTTTACTGGTTGCGCCAAAGGGGAAACCGTACATATACCAAGAATACCTCTTATAACGAATAACCAGCCCTTTGAGTTTAAGAGACTACAATTTCCTGTAAAAGTTTGTTTCGCTATAACAATAAATAAGTCACAGGGGCAGACATTAAAGCTGGCTGGACTAGACCTAAGAGATGATTGTTTCTCTCATGGTCAATTATATGTGGCCTGCTCAAGAGTTAGTTCTGCTAGCAACTTATTTATTTTGACCCCAGATGGCAAAACAAAAAATGTTGTTTATAGGGAAGTATTACAGTAACCAAAGGCCTACATCGGATGTAGTTTATCTATCTACTTGAAGATAAAATCCCTCCATAGTTGCAAAAATTTGTAACTTTTTGAGAAGAGCTTATATAAAAAAAAATATTAAAATATTTTTGAAAAGCCATTAGTTTGGACATCTTAACCCACAACAATAACACTGGACTTAGTCATTGTTAATAACAATGCTGTCGTTTATACTATCGAGTTTCTGAACAATCAGAATCTACGTGGACTTCCATTGTATGGATGTAAGTGGATTATACCTATTGGGGATACCAAGTTATAAAAAAAATGCGCCAAATCCTTTACCTCTGTGGTTGTGTGGAAGTGAGGAAAACTTTTAAATATAAGTATATGGGCATTTCCAGAAAAAGGTCCACCTCGCCCAAAAACGTAAAATTGATCAAAAACTCACATCTTGTGAAATTTTCTTCCAAAAATGTCTTCAAGTTATTTATTTAAGGAATATACGCTAAAAGAATGTTAATAGGATGAACACATAGATCCTCTATTGGAATAAATTCACTTTTTCTATATTTTTGCCAATTGTGTTAAAAACTGAATTCCAAAATGGACCGTTTGTATTCTAACGATTACACTAAGTAGGACAGAAAAATTGTAACATGAACTATTTGAATTCATAGAAATATTATGAAAGTTTAATTTAAAACGAGTTTTACAGCCGGTTTTCGATATAAACAATAAAATTTGATGAACAAATTCTTGAAAAAACTAGGTGGAAGTCTTGTCACGTTCGCGATGTCGCATTACAAATTACTAATAAAATTTGAAAAATAAATAAAATGATAGTAACATATCAAACTTATTTCTAAAATGGAAAGCTACATTATTTTATTATGGTTTAAGAGTATTTTCTTTCAAATTACTCGCCACATTTCGCAGTCTTTCTCATTTGACAAGATGAAGTCAAACATGACTTCCATTTTTCGTCGCGTTCGCGATGCATTGTTTTCCATAAATAATTCGAAAATGACAAGTCTTCGAAGCTTGTCTTTTATAATAAAAATAGTGTTGATAAAATGAATTAAACACATGGGAAAACATTTTTGAAAATGTCAACTTTTGTCATTTGTTTTTTCATTTAAAGACGTACAAATGTCGCGTTCTCGATCCTGGAAATACCCATATACTTTTTTTTATTTGACTAAATTTTATTAACAAAAAATACATTTTTTAAACCGGATAACAAAAGACCTTCTTGTTTGTATTGCGAGCGAAGCGAGCGGGGGTCGGCGAGCGAAGCCAGCAGGGGGCGGAGCCCCCTAGTTATATTATAAAGAACTTATCTATAATAATTAAAATAAATAATAATAATAATATTTTTAATATATTGAAATTTTGAGTTTTGTTGAACTCCTTGGTATTTTTGCGTTTTTTAATTTTTTTTTGGTATTTTTGTGATTTTTAGTATTTTTTGGTATTTTTTTGAATTCTAGTATTTTTAGTATCAACTGGTATTTTGTGTGCCAATAATTACTACATATATTACTGCAACAAATATAGAAGAAAAAATGATATATAATAGAAAATAGTCGGATCCTTAATTTCGTCCTTGAAGGACATGTGATGGATCATATGAAAGGTCTCGAGTCATAGATCAAGAATATTTTTAAATTTTGGAAATCCACCACTTGGTTCAAAAGATATTCACTTTAACTTTTATTTTTGATTTTTAAAATAAAAGTTACGGAATAACTCTTATTTGCAACTTTTAAAAAAAAAATCAAAAATAACAGTTATTCATAAAAAATCAGAAATACGAGTTATTTCACAACTTTTATTTAAAAATTGAATTTTAACGATTATTTTTGACTTTTTTAATAAAAATTAAAAATAAGAATTAAATTTGATTTATATTTTAAAAATTGAAAATAGAAGTTTTTTGCTGATATCAATAGTTCCGGCTAAAATATGAATTTTGGTGTTTACCATTTTACTGTGGCATGTTTCCTTCACATTGATTTTTTTAGTTGAAATTAGCATTCATAACTCTTATTTGCGGTCCCTGCTTTTTATACCCGTTACTTATAAAAATGAGTAAAGGAGATATTGTATTCGTTGCAATGTATGTAACAGGGAGAAGGACGCATCTCCGACCCTATAAAGTATACATATTCTTGATCAGCATCAACAGCCGAGTCGATATAGCCATGTCCGTCTGTCCGACTGTCCGTCTGTGTGAGCGCCTAGATCTCAGAGACTATAACAGCTAGACCAACCAAATTAGGCACACAGACTTCTATAGACCCCACGCAGGTCAAGTTTGTTTCAAATTTTTGCCACGCCTTGTTCCGCCTCTGTAAATCGCAAAAAGCCACCACACGCACAGTTTTCAAGATATTAAAATTTTTTTACTAATTATCGTTAACTACTATTATTACCTATCATCCTAATAAATCGTAACACGAGCGGACAAATAGAAAGGTGGTAATGGCTAATTAAAGTTTTTAAAAAATATAAGTGCCTAAAAGCATGCAATAAAAATATTCAAAAATTCATTAAAATAGGTAACGGGTATCCAATAGTCGGGCGCTCGGCTATAGCCTTTCCCACTTGTTTTTTTTTTACAAATATCGATTATATTCTGTTCAACTAATAACATAATGACAATTATTGCACGAATTCATTTTTTTTTTTTTTTTTTTTTAACAAGGAAATTATAACTAATACGTAATAGCTTAATCCCACCCATATCTGTTTGGCGCTTTTATATTTCTGCCGAAACGAGAAACACGTTCTCCCACAACAGATTGACTATCAATATTTGGTGTGTTACTAATCTGGTCTTCAAGCTCACTTTCAGAACTATACACTCCAGGAGTGTCATATTCTTCAGATTAACTGATATCTGCTGTCCCTTCGTATTCATTTGTATTGAAGTTCTCATTATTATTAGCATTGCTGATATCTACTGATGGGACAATCTCTATTTCTCTCATTTCAGGATTGTCATTAAAACTGACACATTTAATGTTTTCATCAAATAGAATATCTTTAGAATTTAATCACTGCGGACGGCAGTCCGCGCTAGTGACGAAAGCAGCACGAAGGGTGCGAAGGCGACTAGCATATATACACAGGAAGAATGGCAAATTTGCTATGACTGTCCGATCAGGTCGAGTTATATACCGATCGAAAGGTATTAACTTAACTTACAAATGTGCATACTAAGACTTTTAGAAACTCACCTGGTTCGTGAGATAAACAGGTGTAAGTGGGAGGGGAAAAATTTAAATTATTGGAGCTAATGGGGCCGTTGGAGTTTTTTTGAATTTTCATTGAATTTTTTACAATTTTCATTAAAAATACGCGTCGAATGACACCTCGATCATCAAAATCGGACAACTGGTTCGAAAGATAATTAATTTTGAAATTTTTGGTGTCCTTCTCAAAACGAGATGAAAAGTCAGTCTGTTTGTTTGTTTGTCTGTTTGTCCGTTTGTTAGTATCAAAGCGTTGATTTAGCTTAAAAGTTTGAATGAGGACTTGTTTCCGATGAAAAATCTAGAAACGTTTGTTCTACGACTTTTTCGAAAAAAAGCTAGTTTAGCGGGAAATCGCTAAAAACCGTAAAAACTATAGCATCCAAACGATATGAGCTACAGACGTGATTTTGAAGGTATTTTGAAGGGCTTTTAGGCAAACCTTCAAACTTTTTTTCTAAAGTGCATAGGTAAAAATCAACAGGAGAAATAAGATATTTTGTCCCAGATTTTGGCGGTTTTTGAGAAAACGACGCTAACGATTTTTTTTAGCTTTCAATATGTTTGTGTGTAGTGTAGTGTGTAGTGCGTTTTTTGATATATGACACAAAAAGTTTTACCTATGGGTTTGGAAGATATTACTTATTAACTGAATATACCTTTTACCTTTACACTACTGCATGTACATATGCAGTATGTTAATGCACATGTAAATCGCCAAAAGCCACAGCATCCAAACAATAGAAGCTACAGATGTGATCTATATATCGTTGGAAATGTATGTTGAAGGGCTTTAAGCCCAGCTGTAAACTTTTTTGCTTAAAACACAGGTAAAAAGCTTCAGGTGAAATAAGGTTTTTTTTCCCACATTTCGGCGATTTAAGAAAAATCTACGTTTCAAATAAGTTTTAAAAACAGTTGAACTTTCCTAACTCGAACTTCTCTAACTCGAATTTCTCTGTAACTCGAATTAAATGAGTGGCAGTAAAATTAATAATCTTAGGAAAAAGAACTCTATAACTCGAATATTTCCCTAACTCGAACCTTTTCTTTGGATAATGGTGATTCGAGTTAGGGAAGTTCGACTGTATGTTATTTGTTGTAGCAATTCAATTTCGCTTTTTGACATATAACACATAGCCGTCAAATTTCGTTTGGGCAAGATATTACCTGTTAACTGAATATACCTTTTACCTTTACACTTCTGCATGTACATATGCAGTAGCATGCATACAGCAGCAGCAAAGTGTCATAGCAGCCAGAGTTTGAGAGTGCTACTAGCTTTTGCGCTTGGCATGTGTGTTTTAAGGGAACCAGTGTTGGCAGACAGTTTGTTTTAGCTTGTACAAAAAATAAACAAAGTTGATAGAATGAAATTTCAAAATTTCTGATATCTTATTCAAAAATTTCTGATATCTTATAAAAAAAACCTCTTTACGAGGTAAAAGTCTAGTGACGAAAACAGTTATATGCCCCAAAATTTCTGATATCCAATTTTGTGACGAATAATATTAAGTTTGACATAAAAATTATTTTAAAAAAAATTTTTGCATTCGGCACTGCGCAAAACATTGAGTTTTATTTGGTAAGAAGAATTGAGACATTTGGGCGCAATGTGCAGAGTGCCAAAATTTTTTTTAAAATAATTTTTATGTCAAACTTAATATTATTCGTCACAAAATTGGATATCAGAAATTTTGGGGCATATAACTGTTTTCGTCACTAGACTTTTACCTCGTAAAGAGGTTTTTTTTATAAGATATATTTAATTTTTGGATTTTGCAATTAGACGACTGTTGCTTCTAAAATAATTATCACTACTATCTTTAATAATATATGATCTCTCAATAACAATACCAACAATTGTTTACCAATTCATTTGATATTTTTTTAAATATAACATTATCACCTATGTTTAATTTTGACAATGTCTTTTCATTTTTATCATGATAATATTTCTGTTTATCCTTCTTGACTTTTATTCTTTCTTGTATTTTTTCTTCTTCAATTTGTTTGTGATGTTAATATCTTATAAAAAAACCTCTTTACGAGGTGAAAGTCTAGTGACGAAAACATTTTCATGCCCCAAAATTTCTGATATCCAATTTTGTGACGAATAATATTAAGTTTTACATATAAATTATTTTAAAAAAAATTTTGGCACTCGGCACTTTGCGCTAAAAAATGTTTTCGTCACTAGACTTTCACCTCGTAAAGGGGTTTTTTTTATAAGATATCAGCAATTTTTGAATAGGACATCAGAAATTTCAAAATCGCAATAAATTTTGACAGGATACCTATTTAAAAGGTGTTTCTTGTTTGTACAAACGGTCTGGCAACACTGGTTCCCTTTACAAACACACATGCCAAGCGCACCACTTGCAAGCAGTATATTTCCGCATGGCGCTGCAAGCAGTGTACATACTGCATATGTGCATTCAGAAGTGTAAAGGTAAAAGGCATATTCAGTTAACAGGTAATATCTTGCCCAAACGAATTTTCACAGATATGTGTTATATGTCAAAAATGAATTGAATTGAATTATTCACAACATATAACATATTTCAAAGTGATGTGAATCCCCGATTTTTCTTAAATCGCCAAAATGTGGGAAAAAAAAACCTTATTTCACCTGTACCTTTTTACCTGTGTTCTTAAGCAAAAGATCACATCTGTAGCTTCTATAGTTTGGATGCTATAGGTGATTTAATTTTAGCGGTTTTTGCGATTTCCCGCTAAACTAGCTTTTTTTGGAAAAAGTCGTAGTACAAACGTTTCTAGATTTTTGATCGGGAATAAGTCCTCATTCAAACTTTTAAGCTAAATCAACGATTTGATCCAAACAAACAAACAAACAAACAAACAAGCAAACAGACTGACTTTTCATCTCATTTTCGGAAGGCCACTAAAAATTTCAAAATTAATTATCTTTTGAACCAGTGGTCGGATTTCAATGATCGTGGTCGCTGCTGCTGCTGCCTCAGATGGGTGGGGTCTTGAGGTCTAGACTCTAAACGCTAGAGTCTGAGGTCTGGGACTCGGGCTTGTGGTCTTAGCTGGCGAGCTCGGAGACTTGAGCCTATTGGTTGTCTGACAAAATGACAATTACATGTTGAGAATTTCAACAAAAATTATTAAAGTAAATATTTGCCCGCTAAACAAATTGCCTGTCGAGGCTTTGTTTAAGCTACATGTCGATGTATGTATGTGTGTGTGAGTGTGTGAATTTGTTACACTCAAAATAAAATGAATAAAATCAATATTGATTCAGCTTGACTTGCTTAAGCTGATTGCTGATTTAGTATTTTTAAATACATATGCAACAATAACTAAAATGTTTTAATTTTCTGAAAAAAAAAAAACTAATTGTAATACTTATACAATAATATGTATTTGATTGCAGCTAGCGCTATATTTCAATACCCCTTGTTAGTTTTAGATTTTATGCTTAGCTATCAAGTTTAATAAATAAAATAAATAACTATATTTGATTTTACTTAAAACAAAATTATATAATCAAGTACTTTGTGGAAAAACCGTATATGTTATCTTTGTTAATTAAATTTAAAACAGAACGAGTAATTAAAGTGGAAAAAAATTGTAAAAAAATTTCAAAGAAGCTACATTCGAGGAATTGATTTGTATATGTACTCATATACTGTATATTGTGAATTGCAAAAATCCATTAAATATTTTATTTTATTTATGTAGAATCACATTAAGTGTATTTTTGTTATCTAATACATGTTTTCTAATACAATCATGAAGCAGAATATTAATTTAGCTTGCTTGTGTTTTCTTTAAGTGACTTAATCTATTGCCTGAACCTCATTTTGGGCACTTCCCAAAGCCTCCCACAAATCTTGGGCTAACTTGGTTAGCACCTTGAGCAAATATGAAGATAAACAACTCCATGGCGGCACTTCATGCAATCCAAAACGTCAAGTCGAAACAATTCCAACTGCAGCCGAGTCATGTGAAAATTCACACTGCCATCATGTGGCAAACAACAACAATTGACAAAAGGCCTTAGGCCAAGAGACGTTTGGGAAGGGGAAGAGGCAAGAGGAAATGGAACTGGGACTGGGTTTGGCCTGGGATGGCACTTCATTAAATAGACGCCGCGGCGCTTTCCCGAAACAGCCACGCCCACCGCATTACCCACTGGGGCAAAACAACAACAAGAGTCAAGCGGTTGCTTATTTTTCACACATGCTCGCCAACAACAACAACAAGCAGATGAAAATAAGCGAAAAAACATGGCAGAAATTTAAGCAACAATTTTTTTGTGCTTTGTTGTTTATGATTACAATTTTTTTTCGTTGACAACGTCGACATGTGGCCATAAAGTTGTCACCCGATAGTTTTGTATAACCCTGATTATTATTTAGCGACCATGCGATGAGTTAGTTAATCGATAACAGAGATGTTATCGGGGTCTTTTTGGCAAGCTGTCGTGAGCATCGGTCGCGTATGAAAAGAACGGAATTCATTTGTGTACTTATGAAATAAAAGTACGATTAACCACTAAATATCGACTGTGTATTTATTTAAGTCGCTCTGACCCGTGTGCCTGAAATCCTGACAAACTCAACAAGGCATAGTTAAATTGTGCCTTGACAATTCAGAAGTGGGATGAGCGCAAAATTAGTGGTTTATCAATGAACGAGTGTATGATATTTCACAAAGTGGTGAAATTACGTGCATAAGCGGACAAGAAGAATTCTGATGAAATTCTTGCATGTATAAGGCAGACGGCTAACGTGAACATGAAGAAACGAAGCTAACGAAAACGACACAAGAAAAAGACTCAACGAGTGAAAGACAAAAAAAAAAAAAAAAAAAAAAAACGAAAAGTAACGAAAAGAAACAGCACCGTTTAATTTGAATACAGAAATGTATGATGCGACTCAACGAATCAACGAGTTAAATGTGCGTGATTCCAACGAAAATGTAGCAACGCTTGAGTTACATGGAAACCAACGGCTCGATCAGGAGGCAACGTCTCGCAGCCAGATCGAACATCAAAGCGCGCATTTGCCCAACGATAATGTGGTTTTCAATCAGCCACAAGGGCACGACAATGTTGCAACGTATCGGCAACAAAATAGCTTGATCGGTTCGCGTCCATCCAACGATAATGTAGCTACGTCACAGCTGCACGGATTAGAAAATGTTGCTACGGCTCAGCAACAAAACGGTTTGCTCAGGCACGGTCACGAAAATGTTGCATCGACTCAGCAACATTCGGCTTACGTTAATTCGCGTACGTATCACACAAATGCAACTACGAATAAGTTGTATGATAATAACTATGTTGCTACGTTTCGGCAACAAAACGTTTCAAATATGCCAATTAAAAATGTGGTTACGTTTCAGCCATACAAACGCGAGAATATTGCTACGTTTCGGCAGCATAATGTTCATGTTGATTCGCAAATGTCAAACGGACAAATGAGAAATGAAAATTATAATTATGGCAATATTCCAAATGGTGAATATCAGGAATATTATCCGCCGCGTTTAAACATTCATAATAATAATTCTCAATGGAATTGCGCGCGTCACGTAAGTGCTTATGGCCACGTAAAAGAGATGCTAGCACTTATTCCAGACTTTAATCCAACGTCGGACAAATCGCTAAGTCCCCAACAATTTATTAGAAGAATTGGTAATTTACGTAACACGTATGGTTGGGATGACCAAACACTTATTTTCGGTGTGCAGCAGAAAATGCAAGGTGCTGCTCGGTACTGGATCGATACGGTCAACGATGTTGTACAAACTTGGCCAGAATTTGTACAAAGGTTTTTGGATAATTTTCCGTATATCGAGAACGCAGCAGATATTCACATAACAATGTCGAAAACACGAAGAGCTGCAAACGAGTCACAGCAAGAGTACTATTACAAAATGTATTCAATGGGCAAAAAGTGTGAGCTAACAGACTCAGAGATTTCAACGCACATTATTAATGGCATAAACGACTACGATTTGAAGCGGAAAATATCAAATAAATATTTCATGTGTAAGGATCTTTTAACTGACATTCTAATGTATGGAGCTCACAACGATATACAGTTGCGGTCAAAAAAATAGTAGTGCATGCAATGTAATTACAAAAACTCAAAATTAAAGGTCTTTTAATTTATCCAAATTTTTTATTTAATTTTTTTAAGATACGGGATTATATTATAAATCCATCTGAGAAATCAAAGATAGTGAACAGTTATTATTTTTCGACTTAGAAATTTTTTTCTTGAAATAGTCTGAAAAATGGGCGGTCAAAATAATAGTAGTGGTAAATATGTTCTTATATTTTAATGATGAAAACGATCCAAAATTTTATTTTTTGTTATTTAAAAGGTTAGATATGTTAAAGGCACTCAATAATTAACAAATTTAATACTTTGTTGTGAAGCTTTTATTTCCAATTAGCGCCATACAGCGACGGATCATGGAGTCCACCAGGATTTGACATCGTTCTGGATGTATTGAGGTCCTGGCGCTATTAATGATCTCCCAGAGATGATTATTCTTTATTGATTGATGCTTGGGAATATCCCTCTTGATATCGGACCACAAATTATCAATGGTGTTTAGATTGGGGGACCGTGGAGACCACTCCACTACATTAACTTTTTTCTATGCGAACCATTCTTTGGCAGATTTGCTGGTATGATTTGGTTCGTTGTTCAGTTGGAACCTCCAAATGAACGGCATATCATCCGAATAATACAGTAGCATAATGTCCTGCACAATTTTCACATGTTCGTGTCTCTCCATTATGGTTTTGATCCAATATATGGGTCAAACCCCGAAATGTGAAAATGCGCCCAGATCATTATTTTCGAACCACCATGTTTGACGGTCTTGCAGGTGAATCTGGGCTGATATTCGGAGTTTTGTGGATACCTTACATGTCGTCGAGACCCTCGACCACAAAAAAAAATAATTTGGACACATCCGACCACTAGAGGTTTCTCTATTTCTCAAGGGCCAATTCGGATGTTCCTCAGAAAACCGAAATCGGATTTGGACAGGTATTGCTTTTAATGACGGAAATTTTCTCGGGCTTCTTTCTGCCAGATTATTATTCCACAAACATCTAAGAATGGTTTCCACACTTAGGTCCATACGTAACCTCTTTTTTATAATTGCTGCAGGAGCAATTAAAGGATCGCCCTTCAAGTACCACACTACTTTTGTCACTAGTCTTTTGGACGTGGATCGAGGTCTTCCACGTTTATATTTTTTTGGCGAGTACTTAATGACATTTCTGCTTATGGTTGCCAATCATCTAATCAAATTTTCCACTTCCTTAAACGTTATCCTTTTAGAAATAAATTTTTTTATAGGAACACTCTTCTCAGGAGTGCAATGCTTGCCACGCCCCATTGGATCAACTCTAAGCAAAAAAAAGTTTATAGAATTTATAGCAATTTATCAAATTACGTTAATAAATATCAAATCAAGTGCCTTTCCTGCTTAATATCCTTTTTTTCCACTTTTAATGCATTCACTACTATTATTTTGAGAAAATATAGCATAGATCACGAAATTATGAAAAAACTCAAAAATGGAACAATCTTTTAAGTCCTAATGATACATTTTCATAAAAGCTGTTCCAACACTATGATCTGTCAGAAAACTAAAACTCTTATTAAGAATCAAAATATCAAAGCTTAAGTTTTTTGCCTGATAGCACTACTATTTTTTTGACCGCAGCTGTACGTCATAACTCTACGAATTTGTCCAAAAGAGTACAGAATGTGAGCACGGCAACAACTGGTCAGAAATCAATGGCAGTCCAGAATAACGAGAAGAACGATAAAGCTTCGGTCCCTGGTATAAAATGTTATAATTGCCAAAAGGTAGGACACATGGCTGCAAAATGTCCGGAACCTCAACGTAAGACCAGATGTGAACATTGTAATCGAACAAACCATGAAACTAGCAATTGTCCAAATGCTCCAAAAATGAACGAGAACTGTAATGCCATAGATAATAACGCTTTCAAATATCTCAGTAAAATGGTTCAGGTCAACGGCACGGCTACCAAAGCATTTGTCGACCCCGGAAGCACACGCACGTTGTTACGAGAATCTTTTGCTGAAGATATCGAAATTTCCAAAACTTGCGCAGTTACGTTAAACGGATTTGGTGGAGGTAAATACTTTTGCACCAAAATGCTGACCGCGAAACTCAAAATCGATGGAAACGTTATCATCACGGATACGTTGATTGTAGGCGACAATCTCATCAAGGAAAACGTTTTACTAGGTCAAGACATCTTGTGCCGCAAGGGTAATAAGCTCGTCATTGAAGGAGAAAAGTGCGTCTTGGAATATGCAAACGAAATCACTACAGGTAATGATCTGAACGAAATCCAACAGCAGCGCGTAAACGAAGTCGTTCAAATGAACGAAAAATGCTTTGCGGATGAGGCCAAAGATCTTGGGAAGTGTTCCATAGCGAAAATGAATATCATGCTGACCACAGATGTACCGGTATCGATAAAGCCTTATCGTAACATGATATCAGAATTACTTGAAGCTGATGTCATCCGTCAATCCGATTCTCCATACGCCTCGGGAATAGTCATGGTAAAGAAAGCAAACGGGGAGTATCGACTATGCGTGGATTATCGTATGTTAAACAAAATCACTGTAAAGGTTCCATTTCCTATGCCCAACATGGAGGAACTATATGCGCAATTGGCTGGAAACGAATATTTCACGCGATTAGATCTACGAATGGGCTATCACCAGATTGATATTGATGAAGCATCCAAGAAATATACCGCGTTTGTGACGTCAGACGGTCACTATGAATATAATCGAATGCCTTTCGGTTTAGTCAATGCACCAGCTGTATTCCAGTGTACGATGAGCCAAATTATCCGTAGAATGTATCCTGGAGAAGTAATCGTGTACCTTGATGATGTGGTGATCCCGAGTCAGACTTTCGAAGAAGGAATCCAACGGCTTGAAAAGTTTTTCATGATTCTCAAGGAATGTGGCCTAACATTACGACTGGATAAGTGTAAATTCCTTCAAACCGAAATAACATTTTTGGGTCACGTGGTAAACAAAAACGGAATTTCTCCAGGCGAAGAGAAAACGACTGCGATTAGAAACTTTACGAAACCAACGAGTGTCACTGATGTCAGACGATTTTTAGGATTAACAGGATTTTTCCGAAAATTTGTTGAAAACTACGCGAACATCTCGAGACCTCTAACACGACTTCTATGCAAATAAAATGAAAATAATTTCAAATGGGAACAAGCCCAACAGAACGCATTCGATAATTTGATAGAGAAATTATGCTGCGTACCCGTATTAGCTCTGTACAATTTCTCAGATCATCACGAAATCCACACCGACGCCAGCGCAGTTGGCCTAGCAGGCGTTCTTTTGCAGTCTTCGGATAAAATTAATTGGAAACCGGTATGCTATTTTAGTCGTCACTGTACAGACCCGGAAAGCCGCTACCACAGCTACGAGTTGGAAATATTAGCTGTCGTGGAATCGCTCAGAAGATTTAGGATATACGTTCTAGGAAAACCTTTTCGTCTGATAACTGATTGTTCTCATATCGCTAAGGCTAAGGCCAACAAAGAATTAATACCAAAGATAGCACGATGGTGGATTCAAATACTAGAATACAACTGCGAAATATTACATCGTGAGGGTTCAAAAATGGCTCATGTTGATGCCTTGAGCCGAGCACCGGACGTAACACACACACCAATTCTGGATGAGCATGTACATGTCATACTCAAAGACGTTGACGATTGGCTAGCTACGATGCAACTCCAGGATCCATCGTTGGTAAGGCTGTACCAAATATTAACAAACAAAAGCGACGCAGAAGATGCGAAACAAATCAAGAAGGAATATGTGATCAAAAATCATAGAATTTACCGAAAAACTGATTATGACATTCGTTTTGTTGTGCCAAATGCCGTAAGGTGGCGTATCGTAAAACTTTGCCACGACGATGCTGGACACTTTGGTCTGGACAAAACAATCCAACGTATACAACAACGTTTTTGGTTCCTGAAAATACGCAAATACGTAAAGGGTTACATTTCGTCATGTATTGAATGCTGCTACAACAAGTCAAAGGGAGGAAAACCTGAGGGAAGTCTACATTATGATGACTTGGAACCAATACCATTTCGTCAGATCCATATCGATCATTTGGGTCCTTTTAGTCGCAGTAAAAATGGACATACTCATGTTCTGGCTATATCTGATGCGTTTAGTAAGTTCCTGATCATAAAAGCAGTAAGAAGTACAAAGACAGCGCCAGTCATAAGTGCTCTAAGCGAGATCACAAGCTACTTTGGATTACCAAAACTTATAATTTCGGATCGTGGAACTGCATTCACATCAGCCCCGTTCGAAAATTACTGTAAGCACAATCAGATAATTCACGTCAAAAATGCCGTTCGAACACCCAGAGCCAATGGACAAGTTGAGCGAGCAAATCAACTAATCGAAAATTGTCTACGCACTACAATCAAGACACCAAAGGATTGGGATTGCCGTCTCCATGAAATCCAGTGGACCGTCAACTCCCAAATCAACGAGACATCCAAATTCAGCCCAAATGACCTAGTTTTCAACTTTAAGCAGATTGATGTCGTGCAAAACCAGCTAACAGCCGCCATACATGCTGATATGGAACGAGAGAGAAACCAAGATATAGACGAGAGACGAAATCTGGCAGCCTTGAATATTGCTGCTGAACGAGCCAAATGGAAGGAGCGGTTCGACCGCAAACACGTTAACCCTTCTATCTATTCCACAGGTGATCTGATTGTTGTCCAAAATGAGCCTCCTGCCACTGGAGATTCTCGCAAACTGGAGCCAAAGTACCGTGGGCCGTATGTAGTTACCAAAGTTCTCGGTAATGATCGGTATCTGATAGAAGACATCCCGGGCATCCAAATCACAACTCGCAAGTACTGCTCCGTGTACGCATCTGATAAAATGAAACCCTGGTGTTCCTGTGTACCAGAATTGGATGCTGACAACGATGATGAAGCTGACGAAGAACGAGTTGGCTGTTATCAACACTGACGACGGAACTCTTCGGCTCGAGGACGACCCGAGGTCAGGATTGGCCGAGTTGTCACCCGATAGTTTTGTATAACCCTGATTATTATTTAGCGACCTTGCGATGAGTTAGTTAATCGATAACAGAGATGTTATCGGGGTATTTTTGGCAAGCTGTCGTGAGCATCGGTCGCGTATGAAAAGAACGGAATTCATTTGTGTACTTATGAAATAAAAGTACGATTTACCACTAAATATCGACTGTGTATTTATTTAAGTCGCTCTGACCCGTGTGCCTGAAATCCTGACAAACTCAACAAGGCATAGTTAAATTGTGCCTTGACAAAGTTGTCGGTAAATAACAAACAGGCGTCGACGCTCCACAACAACTGAGGGAGGTTGTGTGTAGTGTGTTGAGAGGGTGGATGTAGGCGCAGTGCCTCCTACAAAACGATGTCAGTAAAAAAGGCGTCACATTTTTTTAGAGCACGCACGAGTTGAAGTCCGTCACTTCACCGGGAGTCCTGCGGCATTGACAGAATGCAAAAAGCATCTCGGGGATTGCAGCGAAAGTATCTCAGAGAGTCGTTAACATTTTAAATGCATTTCCGCTTGTCCAAATTGTACGCAGCTGTATTCAACATTATTCCAAAATACTTTCCCGCTGCTTTTTGCGACTTTTCTTTTGAATTATGCTTAATTAGCCGCAACATTTGCGCATTATGCAAAGTGTTTTATATACATATGCATTTTTAAAGATTTTGTTTGTTTTATAAGTATAATTATAATAAGTGTCTCAGCTGAGCTTAGAACAATTCTACTTATTTCTCGACCATTAATAAAATTTTTACTTGGACATTAGTCTCAACAAAATTGGCATTTGGAACCTGTTTTATTGTCAAAAGAAAAAAATTATGTATACTTATTATACAACCTTGAAATGACTTGATATTGATATTAGTCACAATTGAAATATGAAATTTGGGATAATGTTCTTATAGAGGATTAAGTTGATTGTAATTATACAATTATCTTTCTCAGGCATAGAATTTTTAAAAACAGTATACAAATAATTTTGTACGCTTAGAGAAAATTAAGTTTGGATGAAGTAAAATTAAATATATTTCTTAAGATGATAGATATGTATATCATTTCGTAAATTTTAAACATTTCAAATTTTATTCAGCCGTTCTACTAAATAGAACTTAAGTTTGAGGTCAATCTGAAAAGCTGCGTGGCCAATGTGGAACACTTACCCAATAAGTTCTGGAACAGATCACACATGTGCATCCACTCGGGGACTAATCCACACACAATTTGTGCTGCATAATAATCTGTAATGAAGAGCAAACGTATAAATTTAATATGCTGCCACATAAATTTTCCAGCACTTAGGAGCGGAGATAGAGATAGAGAGAGGGAGCGAGAGAGATAGAGAGGGGGAGCGAGAGAGAAAGACAGAATCGTTGAAGCCAAACAGTAAATTAAAAGCAGCTAAAAATATTTTGAATTTAATCCAGTGTGTCGAACTGGAATCAAGAGCACTAAAAAAGTTGCTACTGTTGAAGTGGAAAAAGTGGAATACTGAAAATGTTTTGTCATCTGTTTCGATTTAAAATGAGAAAAGGATTGACAAGGAAATTTATTACGAAGTGGGAACTTAAACTAAGTGAAAATTAATAGCCTACGCACCACATGGACACACTCCAAAACAGATGGACTTAAAGGGAGAGTGAAAGAGAAATACGAAAAACTTTCACTGGAAATTTGTTGAAACAAGAAACTTGAAATGACTTTTTGAACTGTGAACTGAAAGAGATGCGGCGAGCATGAGATGAGACGAGTTGGACTGACTCGAGGAGCATCTTAAATATAAATACATAAATTTCAAAGTGTATATTTCTCTCAGTCTCTGTCTATGTAACTGAAACAGCCATGGGTAGGGACGGGGGCAGGGGCAGGGGCAGCGGTGGCAACGACGCCTGCATGCCACAGCAATTTGTGTGTGGCAGCTACATAGCTCCATAGCGACAACATTTTGACACACTTAAGTGTTAGACACCAGACCCGACTGAGCTTCGACAGCCTGCATCATCATCTTCATGATCATAGTACAAGTTGTCATAGGGTCGCGACGATAAATTTGGAAATTATGAACATAATTCTTCATTAGACCACGCATCCGATAATGGAACTGAAGAGGCGTCCAAAACCCAATCAAATAAAATGAAATGAAAGTGAAAGACTCCCCCGAATCTCCCCAGAAAAAAAAAAACTCTCCACAAAAAAACTATCCACACACGCTACTATTAGTTGTTGTTATTGTTATCGTGTGGAACCTAACGCCTGGTGATAAATTGGCGATATTACGCAGTCAGCTTGGATTGTGGATTATTTCAATTTTCGCATGTGGGCGTTACCGAAAGTCCCGCCCTACGCCCAGTGCGAGATTTTCAAGAATGCGAACAAAACGCACACGCAGAAATACACATTTATACATACTACATAGATAGATAACCGGCCAAAGAGATGGACCCCATTGATAGAGCGGCGATTGTTTGGCATTTAAATTGAAATAACGTGATTTTTGTGGTCCATTGGTCACAGGCCTTCAGGCGTTGACTACCGGAAGGGTGGTGGGGCGAAGGGAATGCCACAATAGCTCTGGCATAGATTTTTCCGAACTATTTCGACTATTGTTTTGCGGTTTTGCGCAGATTTTTGGTTTCGTTTTTATTTTTGTAGTATTTTTTTAAAACTTTTTTAGGCTTGAATGAATCGGAACGCACTTTTCTCTCGCTTTTGGGGGTCGCTGTGTGTTGGTGGGTGTGGCTTTTGTTCGACCTTGTGCGCAAAGCTTTGCCATGAGTTGTGCCCTGCAGAGACGGGTTGACATTTGCAAACGTTAAAGCTGAACAAAGTTTGCATAAACTTTAAGGTCAATAAATATTAAAATTTGTTTTATTAAAAATTCTGCTTAAGTAATTTCACTCAAATGTTTAAAAAAGTGTATACTATTTCAAAAAAAAGAACGCAATAACGCTTCTCCCCGACGGGGAATTGAACCCCGGTCTCCCGCGTGACAGGCGGGGATACTAACCACTATACTATCGAGGACGTTGTGATGAATTTGAAAAAATGTCTTGATATACATATGTGAGACCAGTTGATCATATCAGCTGTGGTCTCAGCTAACGAGAGTTCGCGAAATACGTATGAGAGAGAGTGAAAAGAATCATACGATAAGAGCTAGTCGAATAATACTCTCACATTTTAAACAGGTGTGAATGTGTGAGAATGGTAGATGCTTATTTATGATTACTCACTTGTTGTTTTTATATATTTTTATGTGTGACGTTTGTAACGTCATTACTCAAATGTTTTCAATTTGATAAGCACAACAATATAAATATTTAAACACATGTATTTCTATTATTAAGCTTTCGCTTCTATTACGCTTTTATATTTTCTTTTTACAGCGTTTTGTTGTGTACAGAAAATATTATATTTATTGTAAAGGTTTATATAAAACATATTTATTTATGTTTGAACATTCTCCTTTGTTCTACTTTAGCAGCACTTAAAAGCTGTCAACACTTCAACTTTGTTGATAACATCTCTTTGGAGACCTATAACGAGTACAAAAACTACTATCAAACAACTGGCAACAAAGTGCCGCAGTCCCAAAACGATTTCTAAACCATTCAGTCAGAATGCATAAAGCAAAAGCAAAAACAAAAACAAAAACAAAAAGAAAAGCACGCCTTGCTCCACAAGTGACGTCGACTCCACTCGGTCTCTCACAGTCCAATTCACTCACTCAGAGAGCAATGCGTCGCGACCACAGAAACCGCAAGGTGCGTTTGTGCTGTTTGCCGCTATTATTTGTGTTATTGTAGCTGCCAAACAATCAGTAAAAGGAATACAAAAAAATGCATGAAAATAACAACAGAAACAATTACACAAACAATTCGATTGCAGTTGACGCTGCTGTCGCCGCTGGCAGCACACACGCCACTCAACTGACACTCAACTGCAGCAGCGGCAGCAGCCTATGCTTCACTTTGCACTCCCCCTTGTGCTCTTGCCCGCTCCCTTCATGTGTGCAATCATGCAAATAAAACATTTTTTATGCCCATGCATTTGTGTGTGTGCGTGCAAAATTTTAACCCAAATATTTTGTAGACATGCAATATTTATGCTACACCAACAACAACAAAAATAAAATGGCAAACTGGCGCAATTACAACAATAGTAATAGCAGTCAGCAGACAGGCAAACAACAATAATACTAACAGTTATAACAACACTTTTGATGTAATGGACTTTTGCTTCTTTGCAAATGGGTTGATACATATTTACAACTGACAAACCAACCCCCGCTGAAATACTAGAGAGCCCCTCGCATGGGCAGCTGTGCGCGAAATTTTGTTTTGTTTTCGCTTTTGTTTTTAGTGTTTTGCCATTTAATGTCCCTTAATGCAGCTGTCCTTCAATCGCTCTCCCGCTCTCACGTTGCATCATTAATCTTTCTGCACTCTCTCTCTCGCCTCTCGCCATTCTTCACATTTAGCGCGCAATTTTCACATGCATTTCTAATTTTCATAAACGCATTAAAATTATAATTAAAAGCTCAGTTCGAATTAGTCAGTCAATCAGATCAGACGTGTCTACGCTTATCTTATCTTACTTCTAATAAGAACAGCTCAAAACGTAAACCCAAAAACTTACAAAAACAAAAGAGAGTGTAAATCTATACATAAAACAGACAACTGATAACCATCTAACGGAAAAAACAACAACAACGAAAAGTAAAAGCAACAAATAGCCGTACCATGCGGGACCCACCAGACCTGCACAGCAGGTCTAACACTCTACTATTCAAAATAGAAAAAACAAAAACTCTAAATAATCTATGCATCGGACCTAAATACCTAATCATGAAACGCACTGATGACAGTAAAACACTTGCAAATTATTCACCTTTTCAAATTAAAAAAACCATAGACAACCTGTGCGGTGGTGAAGTGGAAGAGTGCAAACTCTTAGCAAACGGAACTTACGAAATAAAAACAAAAACATTATCACAAGCCATCAAACTGATTCAATTAATTGCACTAGACAACCAAACAAATGTAGAAGTCTCAGAACACAACACACGTAACTTCTCTAAAGGTGTTATATACTGCAACAACCTGCGCGAAATCGAAGAAACCGTAATTCTCCAAGAACTCAAACAAGATAATGTCATTGAACTAAAGAAAATACTAAAAAAACAACAAGACAAACTACAAGAAACCGGCCTAATCATACTCACTTTCGCCTCAATCAACTTACCAGCAGACATTAAAATTGGTTACCAAAAAGTCAACATACGACCTTATATACCACTACCAATTCGATGCCGCAACTGTGGCCGAATTGGACACCCTACCAAATACTGTAAAAACGAAAAAATGTGCCTAGACTGCGGAATCGTCAATCACAAAAACAGTGAAGATGAAAAATGCACTAACACCAAAAGTTGTATAAACTGTAGAGAAAGCAAATTGCAGACCTATGATCACAGCATTTTCGATCGCAGCTGCCCCACCTTTATTAAAAATAAAGAAATACAAGCCATACGTACCATCGAAAAGACATCATTAATAGAAGCCCACCAGCTATACAACGAAAGACACAAACTCCAACATGCAACTTACGCATCAACTACTAAACTGACAACACAACAACATCAACCTTCAAATCACGAGCAGCATCGGAGCCCATCAGACACCACCAGGAAATTGTTACAATACGAAGAATCCAGCTCAAGCCCCCCCACGTCAACAAAAACAAATACATCTACCTCACCTCAACTTAACTCACAATTAATTAACGAAACTAAGCTTAGAATATTCCCTAAAAGCGATAACAATTCAACACTAACAACCCTACTAAAATCCAAAAACTTGAAAAAACAAAAAAACAGCAACAACACTATACATGTAAAGAAGTATAAGTAGACCGGATGGATCGGAGTAGGCCTGTGGAGTTGGAAATGCCGAGATCCGAACACAAAACATTATATCTACACATTCTAAAAGGTGTCGTTGTGCGAGCAACATCAATTGTTTATATTCCAAATAAATATAGCACCTTACATTTGGGGGCTCAACCGGGATAGTAAAAAACAAAAAAAAAAAAAAAATTATTAAATTTAAATTGCTGAAAAGTTGTGATATTTGGTTCCGGAAAACTGGTGTGTGTGTGTGTAGCGGAAGTTGGTCACAAGTTGAAAGAGACTAATTCCATCGGGCATCAAACCTATTAAGCGGAACGAATATAAGCTGAATCAGACATGAAGTATTCGGAAATAATAATGTACACGAAGAGAGAGTTGTTGGAGCTATTGGAGAGCAAAGGGGTACAGATGGGCGAGGACGTATCGATCCAGCAGATGCGTGCGGCAGTCAGAAAAATATGCATCGAAGAGGACGTAGGAGCAAACGAAATGCCTGAAGAAGAAGAGGAGAGAGTCGAGAAAGGGGAGGGAAACGTTCGTCAGTCGACAGATGAACTGCCTACATCTCGTGGGGTCAACATAAGCATGGAGGATCTTCTAAAGTTGATGTCTATGCACAACAAGGCGGAGACAGTGTTCCCAGAAAGTTTTGCAAAAACAGTTTCGGAGTATGATGGGCGTAGTGTGCCAGCAAAATTCTGGTTCGCTAGCTTTGAAGATAAGGCGGACGCTTATGGGCTGTCGGAAAAACAAAAATTCGTGCAAGCCAGTGCAAAGATGGTGAAGTCGGCCAAATTGCTTCTGGAATCCGTTTTTGTCAGCTCATACAACCAGCTTAAGGAGGTGATGATTGGCGAGTTTACGAGGAAATACACCAGCGCCGATATACATAACAAGCTGAAAGAGAGGTTTAAAGCAGAGCGCGAGTCGTTTCAAGATTATGTGCTGGAGATGAAAAAAATAGCTGCGCTTAGCAAAGAAATAGAAACGGCGTCAGTAATTCGCTATATAGTCGACGGACTCCGAATGCGAAGCGATTTCAAGTTCCAACTGTACTGCTGCACTTCTTACTACGAGCTGAATGAGAAGTACGACATGTATGAGAGGGTGAAAGCTAACGAGAAGCAGAGCATGGAGAAACTGCCAGGCGACAACAAAATTGAACGCACTTCAAAGGCTCGATGCTATAATTGTGGATCGAAGGAGCATCTAAGAAGAGAATGCAATAATATCACGAAGTGCTTCAAATGCAATGAGTTCGGGCATATATCAAAGAATTGTCAGGGGGGCTACAAAGTAAATCTAATACAAGAGAGAAAACGTTGCAAGTTGGCCAAGCTGAATAATATAGAAGTTGAATGCTTTATAGACAGTGGATCAGATGTTTCAATTATTCAGAAGAAGATTTTCGGAACAATTGAAAACGTCAAGTTGCGTCGAAGTGGCTCGCTGCTTAGGGGTCTTGGGAATAAAAAAACTGTGCCGGTTGGAGAGTTTTTGGGAACTGTATGTGTGGATGACGTCACAGCAGAACAAAAGTTCATAGTTGTACCAGATGGAGCAATCGAGTACGACGTAATACTGGGCTTCGATTTTATGGCTAGGTTCTGTGTCGTGCTGAATGAAGATGGCTACGTTTTTATGAAAAGAAAGGTGGTGCAGTCAGACGAGGTGTTAAAGGAGCTTAGCGTTTACAGTGTTGTGGAATCTGAAGCTGACATACACACTCCAATGCAGTTTAAGCCTTTGGTCAAATCTTTGATAGCTGATTACCAGCCAGCAAAGGTGCAAGTCCAGCCAGTGGTGGAGCTGAAGATAGTACCTGATGGTCAAATAAAGCCATTTCGCCAGCCAAGTCGGCATACCCCAGTTGAGTGTGCTGCAATCCAGAAACAAGTTGAAGAGTGGTTGGAAGCTGGGATTGTGCGCAAGTCAACGTCGAATTTCGCTAGCAGAGTGGTTATCGTAAAAAAGAAAGATGGGTCAAATAGAGTTTGCATCGACTACAGGCAACTGAACAGAATGGTTCTGAAAGATTGTTTCCCGGTACCGATAATAGACGAAGTTCTTGAAAAGCTGCAAAATGCCAAACTTTTTGTGGTCATGGACTTGGAAAACGGGTTTTTCCAAGTTCCGATAGAAGAATCAAGTAAGAAGTACACAGCATTTGTGACTAAGGAAGGACTTAACGAATTTAATAGGGCGCCGTTCGGGTTTACCAATTCGCCTGCAGCTTTCATAAGGCTCGTAAACCACGTTTTCCAGAATCTCATAAATCAGGAAGTAATGCAACTTTACATGGATGACATTGTTATATATGCGAAGACAATGGAGGAGTGCGTGAGCAAGTTAAAGGCTGTATTGAAAGTCGCTGCAGATGGTCAACTGCGGATTAAGTGGAAAAAATGCCATTTTTTTGAAACGAAAATAGACTATTTGGGACATACAGTAGAAGGAGGTAAAGTCTGGCCGGGAAAAGATAAGACAAATGCTGTTAGGAATTTCTCAGTTCCCAAGAATGTGAAAGCAGTACAGTCGTTTTTGGGCCTAACAGGCTTTTTCCGAAAGTTTATATAGGGATATGCGCAAATAGCACGACCTTTAACAAATCTGTTAAAGAAAGATGCTACGTTCAGGATGGAGGATTCTGAACTCAATGAAATCGATCAGCTGAAGAATGCGTTGTGTCAAGAACCAGTGCTAAGAATTTATAACAGGGATGCAGTCACAGAGTTACACACAGACGCTTCAAAGGATGGATTTGGTGCTGCGTTGCTACAGAATATGGATTCAGAGTTACATCCGGTGTTTTATTGGAGTAAAAAGACTTCAGTTAGCGATTCAAAACGTCATAGCTACATTTTGGAAGTAAAAGCGGCCTATTTAGCAATGCAGAAGTTTAGATATTACCTTCTGGGTGTTAACTTTACGTTGATGACGGATTGTGCTGCGTTTACCCAGACGGTAAGAAAAAAGGAT
The DNA here is from genome assembly GCA_035047525.1 of Drosophila quinaria. Classification (NCBI taxonomy): domain Eukaryota; kingdom Metazoa; phylum Arthropoda; class Insecta; order Diptera; family Drosophilidae; genus Drosophila; species Drosophila quinaria. The sequence goes on from JAWNPO010000186.1 coordinate 42,929, forward strand.
GTTCCCAGAGAAGTGGAGCAGTGGATATTATATTTTCAAGATTTTACGTTTAACATCGAGTACAGACCTGGAAAACGGATGAAACACGTTGATTGCCTTAGCAGATATCCGTGTGTGTTGGTTGTTCAATCTGAAGTTTCGGCTCGCGTAAGAAAGGCACAAAAAGAGGACTCGTTTGCTAAAGCAATAATAGAGGTTCTGAAAACGAGCCCGTATGATGGGTTCAAGATGAAAGGAGAAATGCTTTATAGAGAAGTAAATGGAAATGAGTTGCTTGTGGTTCCTAAGCAAATGGAAAGGGAAATAATAAGTGAAGCACACAACGTTGGACCACTAAGCAAACAATACATAGAGGCTTCAAACAGGCATTTTAGTGGTTTCACTCGCTTTGTATAGCGTGCGACCCCAGAGCGTTCGGCAAAAGCCGAACTCTCTTTTCAGTAAAACCCCAGCGCAGCTGAGAGAGAGCGCACAGAAGCAATAGCATGCTCGATCACGCGTCGGAACATACCCTGTTTTAAATACAAACTTTTTTTGCATTCTTTCTGCTTATTGTTGTTTATTAATTATTATTTTTAGTATCTATTAACTAACAACCATATGAATGCGGTAAAAAATTACTGAATTATAAAAAGGGCAAAGAAAATGAGAAAAAAAGGTTTGTACTTAAAACAGGGTATGTCCCAACTGGTGATCACGCACACTTAGATGCGTGCGCATGTTCACACACACAAATGATAATGAGAGAGAGAGAGAGCGACACAGAGCGTGCTCATCGTTCTGGTGTCTATCCAAGACAACATTTTTCGTGTGCGCTCTCTCTCAGCTGCGCTGGGTTTTACTGAAAAGAGAGTTCGGCTTTTGCCGAACGCTCTGGGGTCGCACGCTATACAAAGCGAGTGAAACCACTAAAATGCCTGTTTGACGCCTCTATGTATTGTTTGCTTAGTGGTTGGCCACTTTGCGGCTGGAAAGACGATGCATGCAATACAGCAAAGATTTTGGATACCACATTTGGAAAGGAAGGTACAGCAAGTTGTCAGCGGTTGCGTTAAATGTATTATTGCTAACAAAAAGTTCGGAAAGCAAGAAGGATATTTATGTTGCATCGAAAAAGGAAGTCAGCCATTGTATACGGTTCATGTCGGTCATCTGGGACCAATGGACTCAACGTCAAAGCATTACAAATACATCTTTGCGGTGGTGGATGGGTTCTCAAAGTTCGTTTGGCTTTATCCAGTAAAAACCACGGGGTGCGAGGAAGTGATAAGAAAGCTGGAGAGCTGGTCTGAAGTTTTTGGTGTACCGAGCCGACTAATAAGTGACCGTGGGTCTGCGTTTACATCAGGGGCTTTTGAAGAATACACCAAGTCGAATGCAATACAACATGTGTGGCCGACCACTGGAGTTGCAAGGGGAAACGGTCAAGTGGAAAGAGTTAACAGGTCCATATTGTCAATTATATCGAAATTATCTGCAGATGATACGGCAAAATGGTACAAGTTTGTGTCTCAAGTACAAGTAGCAATTAATGCGCATGTTAATTGTTCCACTAGAAAGTCACCGTTCGAATTGATGTTTGGTGTGAAAATGCACTCGAAAGTAAGTGACAGACTGATAAGCTTACTAGAGCAAGAAGTAGTTAATGATTTTGAAGAAGAAAGACGGCAAATGCGGCAGGAAGCAAGAGAACAAATAGGCAAAGCTCAAGAGACGTATAAAAGAAATTATGACAGAAAGCGTAAGAAAGAAAATGTTTATAAGGAAGGCGACCTGGTAGCGATAAAGAGGACTCAGTTTGTGACGGGTAGAAAGTTAGCAAGCAACTTTTTAGGACCATATGAGGTTATAAAAGTCAATCGAAACGGTCGTTACGTTGTCAGGAAAGCGGCAGAGGTCGAAGGCCCAAAGACAACTTCAACAAGCGCGGACAATATGAAGGTTTGGAAGTATGTAGAGCAAAATGAAGAATTGATGTCGTCCGAATCGGATGGTAACGATGATACAGATGTATAAAGATGAAGATGATAAAGATAATAGAATGAAGATGATGAAGGTGAAGACGAAGACGATAAAGATGAAGTCATCTGGGCCAGATGAGTGAACAGGATGGCCGAATGTAAAGAAGTATAAGTAGGCCGGATGGATCGGAGTAGGCCTGTGGAGTTGGAAATGCCGAGATCCGAACACAAAACATATCTACACATTCTAAAAGGTGTCGTTGTGCGAGCAACATCAATTGTTTATATTCCAAATAAATATAGCACCTTACATACATAATCCTGTAAGTCTAGATGACGAATCCGAAATGATCATAGAAGACGATTCAGTATAACACTTTACGATATAAGCACACAGCAGAGAGCTGGGCACGGTCCTCCGATGTGCATGAGGGCTACTTTATTAGCTTTCAAGTACATTGGAGACGCTCCTCGGCTCTCTGCATGTCGTGTCCAAAAATGCATCATAACTGATCCCACTGATTACTTAAAAGCCAAAGAAAAAAACTTACCTCCTTACCATTTAAATAATGTTAGCCATAATACAATGGAACTGCCACGGCTATCTTAACAACTATGATCAGTTACAGTTATTAATTAAAAAATTCTCCCCACAAATCTTAAGCCTTCAGGAAACTCACTTCCACAATAATTCAAAAATACCTATCCCAATAAACTACTCTAGCTACAGCAAAAACTCGTGCACGGCATCCGCCGGAGGCGTGTCACTCCTAATTCATAACAGTTTACAGCACAGAGAAGTGCCCCTTAACCAAGTTTTTGACTCTGTCGAAGTTGAAATCCAATCAAAAATTCCTTTCAACATCATTTCGTCCTACATACCCCCCCAAAAAACGTTTAACACCTCCCATCTAGAACCTCTCCTAACAAACCCAAATAAGCCAAAAATAATAACCGGAGACTTCAACAGCTGGCACCAAATGTGGGGCTCAACAACTGATAACAAGAGAGGCAAAACGTTAGCCAAATTCATAACCTCTTCCAACCTCATCCTTCTCAACGATGGTACCACAACACACCTCAGCACACACAACACTCTTACTCACCTCGACCTCACCCTCTGCTCCCCCGAATTATTGCCAGGCAGCAGCTGGGAAGTCTTAGAAGACTTCCACGGCAGCGATCATGCCCCCATCATTACAAACCTTTTTTTAGTTAACTCTACGAGCAAGCCAAAATTCATACCACGGTTTATAACCGACAAAGCAGACTGGACCCTGTTCTCAAAACACACACAGCAATTAACGGAAAAAATAGTAGTCAGTCACAATATAAATAAAGAAACAGCCAACATACAGAAAATCATACGCACCGCAGCTCACTTCGCAATCCCCCAATCATCCTCACACAAACACTCTAAAAATGTTCCATGGTGGAACAATCAACTTCATCTGCTTCGAAAAAATAAGGTATTGTCATGGAGAAAACTAAAAAAGAACATTAACACAGAAAACATAATTAGATACAAACGAGACAACGCCTTATTCCGACGCACATTAAAAATAGCCAAAAAAGAAAGTACCAACACTTTCACCTCACAAATAAATCCACAAACTCCTGCACAAAAAATATGGCACAACATTCGACGCTTTTGTGGCCTTTGCCCTTCAAAGAACATCCACTGCATATACAACCCAATATCATCCCAATACTCAACCGACAGATCTGAAATCGCACACATTCTCTGCAAAAATTGGTCAGACGCAGCAAATGATTCCAATTTCCCGGCCCCCTGTACCTACGCCAAACAAGCAGCAATAGCAGCAAATCCCACCGAAACCCACAATAAAAAAGCCTTAGCTATCGAAAGCGACATCTCAACGCTTGAATTCAATGCAGCAATATATTCCCTAACTGGCAAAACACCTGGGCTAGATAGAATCAATTATGCAATGATAAAAAACATAGACAACAGCACAAAGACTCGAATAATACATCTTCAAAACTCTATCCTTAACAACTACATTCCACAAGTATACAAGACTAGCACTATAATCCCAATTCCCAAACCATTCTCCCCTAAAACTGAAGTAAACTCCTACCGACCTACATCGCTAAACCCCTGCCTATCTAAAGTTTTGGACAAAATAATTGCAAAAAGACTGTGGTGGTTTGTTATTAACAACAAACTTATACACAACAGTCAAGTGGGTTTCAAGAAAGGCAAATCAACTATAGATAGTCTTCTCCTAGTTGACCATCTCATAGCTAGAACGCTCTCAAGAAGAAGCCACACATCAATAATTTCCCTTGACTTCGCCAAAGCGTTTGATAGAATAGGATTACACACCATACTCGAACAACTAAAAATATGGCAGATCGGACCCAAAATATACAACTATGTCAAAAACTTTATGATCAACAGAAAAATTATAACTAAAATAGACCTAAATTACTCAACAGCTGAACCACTAAACAATGGCATTCCACAAGGCTCCCCCCTCTCCGTCATTCTCTTTATCATCGCTTACAACAAGCTGACCTCTATTATATCCTTGCATAAAAATATTCAAGTTAGCGCATATGCAGATGACTACAACCTTATCCTTAAAATTCCAAGCTCCAAAAACCTAGACATCGATCTCACACTACTGTTCTCTCAAATATCTGAATGGTGCGAATTCTCTGGAGCCCAGTTATCCACAACAAAATGCAAGCACCTTCATATCTGTCGCAAACACAACTGCTCTTGTAACGTCCGTACTGGCAACCACCAGATAACAAACGTTAACTGCATTAAACTCCTTGGTATCCAATTTAACAACAGATACAACTGGAACTCCCACGTAAAATCCCTAAAATCACATCTAGATAAAAAACTTAACATTATAAAATGTCTTTCCAGTCCCAAATTCAACTGCCACACCTCTTCTCTAATCAACGTCACCAATGCAATAATAATTTCAAAAATCGATTACTGCCTCCCTCTGTTTGGATCAGCACCCCAGTCCACCACCCGACCCCTCAACTCTATTACCAACTCCGCAATAAGACTAGCACTCGGTGCTTTCAGAACTACCCCAGTCAATAACATGCTATATGAGACACAGATACCCCCTATACACATAAGAAACCAAATCGCGACAGCTAAACTCTGCAAATCAATAATAAATTCACACAACTCACCAATCTTAAACATAATTAAAAACTACAAAACTCGTAAGAAATTAAAACACAAATCAACAATAGATAGAATCATCAGTATTGCTAGAAATCTCGGCATTCCGCACACGCACTATCCCCGAAACCCCATAATGCACTCTCCTCCATGGCACCTACACAACCTCTCAATCGACTCCTCCCTCAGAGATTACCCGAAAACCTCAACCCAACCTCTCATATACAGAAAAATTTTCCAAGAAATCCTCGACAGCAACAAAAAATACAAAGGCATCTTTAGAGATGGCTCACGAATAAACGACATTTCAGCATATGCAATAACCAGCGATCACAACATAATTAAAACAGGTATATTACCCTTCTTCTCAACAGTTTTCTCAGCTGAAGCCATTGCAATAACAGAAGCCTTCAATATTTTCAAAAACAAACCCGGCAAATACGCAATATATACTGACTCCCTCTCAACTATAGACGCAATAAAAAATACCAGCAACTCCGACTACTACCCATCCATCATCCGAAACATCCTCACCAAACACCACCCAAAATTCAAAATCATTTGGATCCCCGGCCATATAGGCATCAGGGGTAATGAATAAGCTGACCTCGCCGCGAAAAACGCAACTAAACTCCCACTCATACTGACTCCAAATTACAACTTCCAGACATCAAAAAATATCTAAAAAACACACTCAGTACAGAAACAAAAAACACTCTACACACCACATCATTGGTACCAATCTATTCATCCATATACGACCAACACCCCAATCTTAGATCCTAGCAACAATATGTCAAGATACGACCAAATTAAACTTACAAGGCTCAGACTTGGCCATACCAACCTGACACACCAACACTACCTAGACCCATCATTAGACAAAACTTGTCCTTTCTGCAAAAGCATATCTGTATCAATTACCCATATCCTAAAAGAATGTCCATCCCTCAAAACATCTTACGCCCAAATATTTAAAAACAAAGACCCCATACAATTGTTATCCCAACCCACACCAAAAAATGTTACAATTATTCTAAAGTTAAACAAACAAATATTATAATTAATATCTAGACATATCAAAAGAGTCGAAGGCCTATGCAGCCAGTACTCTATAATTAAGTTAATAGTTGTAATTTAATATTATAAGTTAACTGTTTATAAATAAATAAAATAAATAAATGTGTTATATGTCAAAAAACGCGGAATTAAATTGTCTACAACATATAACATATTTCAAAGTGATGTGAATCCCCGATTTTTCTTAAATCGCCAAAATGTGGGAAAAAAACCTTATTTCACCTGTACCTTTTTACCTGTGTTCTTAAGCAAAAGATCACATCTGTAGCTTCTATAGTTTGGATGCTATAGGTGATTTAATCTTAGCGGTTTTTAGCGATTTCCCGCTAAACTAGCGTTATTTCGAAAAATTCGTAGAACAAACGTTTCTAGATTTTTGATCGGGAACAAGTCCTCATTCAAAATTTTAAGCTAAATTAACGATTTGATGCAAACAAACAAACAAACAGACTGACTTTTTATCTCATTTTCGGAAGGCCACTAAAAATTTCAAAATTAATTATCTTTTGAACCGATCGGACAGTCATAGCAAATTTTCCATTCTTCCTGTGTATAAGTTAAGGAGTTGACCGAACCGTTCAGGAAATTGATTAGACTTCAACTTTGATTCGAGATTCGAACCGTCTTCATTTATTACCAAAATTCAACTAACTCTAAAGAACAAAATTATTTATAATTACAACTAGTCCTAAGCCCTAAAAGTGCAGAATCAGCGTTCCCACGGTGGTGCTCTTATTCCACTGAAGTTGCGGGCATCGAACTGTTGACCGCTGTCGAACTCGAGCTGCTGACGTTAGACGAATTGCAAACTGCAGGTGACTTGCCCAATATCGGTCAACGACACTGCTGTTGCGCTTCCGCTATGCCACTTAAGCAACCGTTTGGCAACTCGTGTTAACTCCTCCCTCCTTTAAGTGAAGGACGTCCTCGGTCTTCTTTAAAGCATCAATGATGGCTTGGAGATCATGTAGGCGTTGGTTTCTCCGATGTTTTCTGCACAGCTTGAGTGCAACGTAGCAGAGGACCAAAAGGATAGTTGCGGCCAGTCCGGATAAAATAGGCCGTTTTGAAAGTCCCTCTTCCATCTGGACGATGTACCGAAGGTTTTCCATACTCAGCTTCTGAAGGTAAGGCAGGCTCAGTATTTCGAGGTGGCCTGTCACATTGAGGAGTGCTGATGAAGATGGGCCAGCAGATTTCCTCACGAAGTTTTTCAGGTTCCTGAAAACGGAACCATTGACTCTTATTTCCTTGTCAAAGGTGAGGAGAAATGTTCCGGATACCATTTGCTCGTCGACCGTGGCTGTTTCCTTGTTGATGATAATAACACCTTCGTCGATTATTATCATTGAATCGAGATGGCTGGGGCGAGTGGTACAATGTGCGGTACCACCTGAATGGAGTTGTTGTGCGCATGTTGAGTAGGGCAACTTTCTGCAGAAGGTGGTGGTGAGCGTAACGCTGCAATTTCCAATCGGTACTACCTTGTTACCGCAGTCAGCTATGTTGTTGTCTTCGCCGAAGTTAAGAATAGTGCCGTTGTGTTGGACAGGATAGATTGTTATTTTTTTACATTCTAAAATAGGTCTAGGATATTTTATAATAAAGTGCAAAAAATGATTACTTAATAATACTTTAATTTGTGCAACTTCCATTAAGTCTGTAATAGTAATAATAGTAGAGTGTTCATTGATTATATCTTTTAAGTCGTCTGAATCCAAAATCGCAGGGTTTATTATTCTAATTTTTGAGCTTCGATTTCTGCTATTATAATTATATTTCTTGAAAGTAATGTTTCGTATAAGTGTTCCGTGTTAATTTGTTTTTTTTCTGTGTGTTTTTTATCAAAATGTTAATGCTGTCAGTTAATTGATTTATCTGTTGTTGAGTTTTTGTGTTTATAGAAATTTGCCTATTTTCTGATTCTACAAGCTGCTTTTCAGTGAACTTAAGCTCTTCAAAATCGTCGAAATCCGGAGTACCGGCTACTACCTTTAAAGCGCTACCTATCAGGTTAATGCTTCTAGCATGACGATGATGGATTTCTATTGTAGCTAAAAGTGTCCGTACGTGTTGTATGTCCGAGTCCAGTAATTGTCTCATGTGGCTCTGCGGAAAGTGTTTCTTTAAGTTTTCTGTCTCGTCCGCTATCTCCAAGTACTTTGATAAGTTGGTCGTGTGTTTCAGGTGTTGGAATTCACTCCATATAGTCACGTCTCCGTCCATAACTGGAATGTAGTTTGCGTTAGAGTAGTCCGTCAGTTTGGCTGTCGTCGTTGAAAGAAAAAGTAGTGTAACCCAAATCCTGTAATATGAATGAAAAAAAGAAATTTAAGTTTATCTCAAATTGTCCTTGTGGACCACCCTCCCATTTATTAGGACTGTTGTCCCCAAGTCCGCGTCAACTCTTCCTTCGGTGTTCAAAGGTGTGAGTTTCTGAGTTAACAAAGTCCGAAACCCCCATTGGGTAAGGGTATAGTTTTGAATAGATGGGGTCTTCGTTTTCTGTTCGAATTGTGCCAGTAATGTTTGTGTTGTAAGGGAGTGCCTCATCTGGTTCTGCAAAGACACCCATTCGGTCTGAAACTTTTTTGTTATTGGTTGGGGCACATCGATCTCCTCGACTTTAGTGAAGTTTACGTTTGAACATTTGAGAATTGGATTGCCTCGGAACTGCTGTTCGTTATTAGTCTTTTATTTTTAAAGTCCAATTTGACGTCGGTCTGTTGTAGTAAGTCAAGTCCAATAATTCAGTCAAATGTCATTAAGTTCGGTAAAATGAAAAATGTCGTACGAGTTCCAAAGAGGTGCATTATGCACTTTTTGTCTATGGCGTTATGGCCATGAATTGATTTTACCTTGAAAGTCTGTTTTACTGGGACCACATTCTTTAGTTCTTTTATAGGTCTTATGTAGTTCTTTGAGGCCCCTGTATCTATTAAAAGTTTTATCTTTCTCCCTGCTATTGTTCTTTCTATGAACGGAAGCGGGGAGCTATTTCTTAAAAAATGTAGCTGGTCATAGTCCGTCAATTCGTCGTCTATGTCCTCTGCTTCTAACTCTGCTTCGGTCTGGTAAGCGTCTTCCTGGTTGTTAAAGTCTTCCTCTGGAGCTAAATGGTTTATTCTTTGCTGTTTCGGTCCTGTGAACCTGGCGGTTCCACTGTTTGGTCTTTTGTATGTTTGTCCAAAGTTGTTGTTACTGCTTCAAGTGTTACTTGTATTTGGGTTTTGTCTTTGAGATTGGCCCTGTTGGTATTGGGTAGGTTGCCTGAAACGGGATGAGTTATCCACGTCCATGGGTTGAACTTGGTCTTGTCTTTGGGGTCTCCTTGAAAAGTAAGGGTTTTTTCCTTGTTGAACGTTTCTGTCCGGTTTCACAGTTCTGTCTCTGCTTTGCTGTTTTTGCTTGAATTTCTGGGCTGTCTTCCATACTTCGCGCAAAGTTACTAGCAAAATTGTACCTTTCGTGGTTGGATTCAACCTCTTGGGCCAACGCTAGTGCGGAAGGGAGATCGGTTGGTCTTGCGGAGAATAGAACGTCACTTAATGACTTTCTAACGCCTGATATGAAAACACGGAGAGCATCTGCTCTGTATTTTTCATTTAATGACGCAGCCACAGTTGTATCGTAGGTCATAATAGTCTTGTTGGTGAGGAGAGTTAGTTTCTTCTCTACCTCATCGTAGTATTGTAGCAGGGAAAGATTTCCCTGACGAAAGACGAAAGATTGACATTTCTTGTTCGATTAAATAGATTGGTCGTTTGTCTGCGTACGTAAAGTCCAGTCGGTCGATCGTGTCCGCTGGTCCTTTAATTTTATTTCTTATGATCGCTAAGGCCTGATAATGTTTGGAGCTATCGACGAAGTTCTCGAATACCTTGTAAGCAGTATGAGCCGCTTTTCTCCATGAGACGTATGTCTCATGTTTGCCCTCGAAGTCTGGAAGAGACTTTACTACATCGAGGTTTTCGTGGCAGATGACCGATAATTTAATTGTAGCATCCTTATACGTTTCTATTTCAGGGGTGTTAATATTAATTTTTCTAAAATGTTCTTTAATCTCCTGGAATTTGTTCCCAAATTTTCTTTCCTGCTGGGCCAGTGCACTTGAAACTGCGCCCTCAATTATAGCTTTAAGTTGCTCTGGAGTGAATGCCATTTTATTATTTTGACACTGCTCTTCTTGAATATTAGAACCTTTTAGTTTCTTAAATTTCTCGTTTAACTCGTCTAATTCCCTATGATTCATAAAGAACTCTTCAAAAAGTGGAATAATAGTTTAAAAAAATTTTGTAACAATTTTAATTTTATTTTTATTTGAAAAATTTTTTAATTGAAAAAGCAAAAGTGTAATTGAAAAGCAAAATATAAAGCCTTCTTCTTCACCTGCTCCTGGGTTGAGTCCTGCTGTTCTTTGTTGCTTATGTTGATATCTGTCGCCGCCGTCGGTGTTGACGCTTGCAGCTTCTTTTCTGCTTCGTTTGGGTCTTGGTGATTTCTGCCGTCGGTGTTGACGCTTTGCAGTTTTTTTTTTTTAAATTTAGTCAGAGGCTGTTGAGCGCTGCTGATTTTTTATTTAATATATTTTTATGAATTTGTTCGCACAGAGGCTGTTGGGCGGTGCTGTTTCGTTTTAAATATCACTTTAATAACTTTCGTTGAATTAGTTCACTCACAGTGGCCGCTGGGCGCTGCTGCGTTGATTTAATTTTAATTTTAGTTCAAGAACAGAGGCTGTTGGGCGCTGCTGTTTTTTGAATCAATATAATTTTTATTAATTTGTTCACGTACAGAGCCTGTTGGGCGCTGCTGTTTTTTTTTATTTAACTTTAGTTTTTCCGGTTCGCTTAACGGGTAGCAAGTTCTTTTTGCCGTTGGGCGCCAGTTAAGGAGTTGACCGAACCGTTCAGGAAATTGATTAGACTTCAACTTTGATTCGAGATTCGAACCGTCTTCATTTATTACCAAAGTCAACTAACTCTAAAGAACAAAATGATTTATAATTACAACTAGAATCAGCGTTCCCACGGTGGTGCTCTTATTCCACTGAAGTTGCGGGCATCGAACTGTTGACCGCTGTCGAACTCGAGCTGCTGACGTTAGACGAATTGCAAACTGCAGGTGACTTGCCCAATATCGGTCAACGACACTGCTGTTGCGCTTCCGCTATGCCACTTAAGCAACCGTTTGGCAACTCGTGTTAACTTATATATGCTAGTCGCCTTCGCACCCTTGGTGCTGCTTTCGTCACTAGCGCGGACTGCCGTCCGCAGTGATTGTTTATTCAGTGAGTAGTTTGATATAGTATAATTAATATATGTTGTGGATGAAATTATAAGTTACGTACCGACGCGTTCGGCTTCTTCTTGGCAAGAGATGATAGATCGGTAACTATCGGTTCCAATACAATAATTGCGTGGTTTCCAGTAAGTAATGTGTGTCAACACGCTACAGTAAGTAATGTGTGTCAACACGCTACACACATTACTTACTGGCAACCAGATGTACGTACATATACAACACTTCCCCTCAGATGGCACTACGCTAATTTACATTGTGCAAGCCCAGTGCTGCAACGCAAGACTCGTGCTTCGGTGTCGCTAATCCTTTGGTCAATACGTCTGCTGGCATCTATGTTGCTGGGACATAGTCGATGCGGATGTCTACTCTTTCTACTAGCTCTTGTATAAAATGGTGACGGACGTCCACATGCTTGGTGCGTTTATGGAATACGGGGTTCCTTGTGAGTTGACCAGCACCTTGGTTGTCATTGTAGATCGTGGTCGTTTGAAGTTTGCCCGTCAGCTCGCCTAGGAAACTTCTCAGGTGAACGGCTTCTTTCGAGGAATCGGACAGCGCCATGTACTCAGCCTCTGTGCTGGAAAGAGCGACGGTCCTCTGCTTGCGGCACTCCCATGATATCGCTGCTTTTGCCATCTTGAACTGAATGAAAACCTGTAAAAGATCTACGATCATCAATATTAGCAGCCCAGTCGGCGTCTGCGTAGCCCACTAAGCCTTCGCCGCTTCGTGTGAAAACCAAACCATAGTTTAGAGTTTCTTTAAGGTAACTTAATACCCTTTTTGCCGCAATCCAGTGTTGTTGCCCGTAATTTGCGTTGGATTGGCTCAGCAGACTTACTGTGTGTGCAATATCGTGACGTGTTGATACTGCAAGCCACATTAATGCACCGACCAAACTCTGATATGGGAGCTTCGATGCCTCTTCTTTTTCAGCTTCATTCTTTGGACACATGTCGCTTGACAATTTCTCGCTCGTGTTGATTGGAGTACTCGTTGTCTTACAATCCAGCATGTTGAATTGTTTCAACAAATCCTTGACGTATTTCGGCTGGCTCATTGAGAACTTCTTCTTCTCCTTGTTTTGTTTGAACTCGATGCCCAGGCAGTAAGACAGCTCTCCTAAATCTTTCATCTCAAAATTGCTGGACATCTCAGACTTCAGGTTCTTCAGCATTTGAACATCATTGGTTGCCACAATCAGGTCGTCTACGTACAGTGATACTATGATGATCCCGTTACCTTTCTTCTTCAAATACACGCATGGGTCATCTGCAACCGGATTCAGTCCCATTTCCTTTAGTTTGCTATCAAGCTTCTTGTATCATTGGCGTCCACTTTGCTTTAAACCATACAGCGCCTTCTTCAATTTGCATACTTTGTTTTGATTATACTTCTGCTTCTCTTTGTCTGTTAAGATGTCATCAAACTCCGGAGGAACGTTTATGTAGATGTCTTCTTCTATCTCTTCATTGAGATACGCGCTGTTGAAATCGAATTGATGACCATCTAGGCAAAACTCAACATCAATAGCAATCAATGCTCGTATGGATCCAATTCGTGCCACTGCACTATGGGGCGAAATTCGAAAAATCGAATATTTAGTCATTTTATCAAGGTATTAATTTTACTAATTTTTTGAGGTTAACATCTTAAAAAAACTTCAAACTGTAAAGCTCTGTACCAAAAATGTTAAATAACAGAAAAATGTTAGCCCTGACAGCTGTTAAAGTCAGATAGTGCTTTCGAAAAGTACGTGCGCTAGCATTTTAACATTTTGGCAGCCTATTTTTAAATTGGTATTGCACAATGGCTAATCATTTTTTTACAATATTTAAAATGGATACCAATTATACTGGTTTGTACTATGTGTTGGTTGTACTAGTATTCTGTATTTGTGCGTGTTCTGTTTCTATTTTGTTATATTAGATAATGATTTGAAAGGTAATTTCTTGGAAAGAAATATCAACTTTGCGAAAGAATTTAGCAATGATGCTTAACGAGGCTTAATCTACGTCCAACTGTATGTCGTAGATCCATTCATTGTTATTTAAAGGCAATATGTCTCAATGTGAACAATTTGCGACAATCGGAGCAAATTAATTTTGTACAGGTGACTTCGAGTTTTCAAATGTGAAGCTGTTTGACATATGGTGCAAGGAGAAAGGCAGCCATAACCAAATAAATGCAGTTATTGATTTTTTTAAGAGGAAACTAAATAAAAAAATAATTGTTTTAAAATATGAATCTCATTTAAAAAATAAAAGCCAAATTATGTGCCGAAATTTAAGTACCAAATGGAAGAAATGCAACAGAAACAAAATATATTTTGAAAAAAGACATTCAAATCGGTTAATGAGCACAACTAAATTATAGTTGAACGAATCAAATGGCATCAATAATCGACAAATTATCATGTGAAATGGAAGGCCCAGATCAAACATCTGAGGAATTCGAAGAAGAATTACCCGTATCGTTTTTTATGTTTGATGAAGAAATTTAAAATGAAGAAAATTACGATTTATTTCAACTATTGTTCCTTTAACTCATGAATTTCATCAAAATTATGTTTTTCCAATATGATAACTTTATTTGTATGTATAAAGTAGTATTTTAGTAAATATATACATATATTCATGTAGATATTAAAATTTAAAATATAAAAAAAAATTATTTTTCATTTTTTTTTTTTTTGCTGGGGCGGTGACCCACCCACTTTTCTTTTAATTGCTAATGATATACAAGGTCAATAATTGTTATTTGGGTTAAGAAATTTGAACTTACTTGTTACCGATAAAAAAATAAAAATTAAGGGCGGGGGTGGTGACACGCCCACTTTTCCTAAAATATTTCTGAGGGTGTACATAACATAAATAAAAAAACCGCAATCAAAAATCTAGCTTACTTTAAAAGTTATTAATTAATATTCGAGATATTGGATTTCGCCCCATAGCGCACTGGGGAAAAATTTTCAGTGTAGTCGATACCTTCTCGTTGTGTGAAGCCTTTGGCCAGCAAACGTGCCTTGCGACAATCAATTTCTCCGTTTGCTTTGTACTTTGTGCGAAGGACCCATCTGGTATCGATCACTCGTTGATTTTCCTGTCGCTTAACAATTTCCCAGGTCTTATTCTTCTGCAATGCTTCGTACTCATTCATGAACGCTTGCTTCCATTCGAGTGCATGTGGACCCTTTAGTGCAGCATTGGCAGTAACTTCATTGCTGCTGATTAATGAGGTAGCCTCAAAGAATTCCTCACCTTCAGATTCTGATCCGGAATTATGGGTCTCAGCTATGATTTCATTGTATACCAACTTTGGCCTTCCAGGTTTGCCTGTGTGCAGCTTTCTCGGTCTTCCTGGCCCACGTTTGCTGATGACTTGCTGCTTCGTTTCTTCTAGGGATTCTTTATTGTCTTCGCTTGGATATTCTTCCTCTTGTTCTGATGGAATACACTTAGTTTCCATGTTCTCCTCTTGCTCGAGGAACTCTTCGAATCTGCAATTCTTGTCAAATTTATTAGTAAACACGACATCACGGCTCTTTGATACAATTCTGTTTTCAGGATCAAACAGCCTGTAAGCTTTGGCTTTGCTGCAGTACCCAATGAATATGTAGTTCTTAGATCTGGGGCTGAACTTACTCTTGGATCGTTTGTCGAGCGAATACACAATTTGCCCGAATGTACGAAGATGCTTTACGATTGGAATACGTTTATTCCATAACTTGAACGGTGTCTCGCCACACAGGCTTCTAGATGGACATCTGTTCCTGATGTAGTTGGCAGTATTCACTGCCTCAGCCCAGAAATTCGGTGGTAATGATGACTGAATCATCAAGCAACGAGCCATCTCCACAAGAGGAACATAATTGTTCCCCACAAAACATGATTTCGACGGCGCCCATGGGATGCGCCGTTACTTGCAGAAAACTGCATAGCAACAATCCCTCGCGAACACGATTGGTACGACGCCTATGGAAAGCGCCGTTAAGTAGAAAACGAAAACGGCGAAACAATACCAAATGCAAGAGAGCGTGAGCGCGGGTGCCGCTAACTTGACGAAAGTGAGTGAGCACCGCAAATCGAGAGAGAGTCAGCAGTCGGCAGCACAGTCGGCAGCTGGCGGCTATAAAAGCGCAGGCAACTGCTGACTCGAGAGTCAGTACGAGCGAGCACTTCTTGCAGTAACAAGAAGCGATCAACAACTCTTGGTGTCCCAAGGGTCAAGTCAGCAATCCTTACAGTAAAAAGGATCAAGTCCTCAGCCTTGCTGTAGCAAGGATCAACAGTCCTTACAGTAGTAAGGATCAGCAGTCCTTACAGTAGCAAGGACTCTTCAGCAATCCTTACAGTAACAAGGATCAAGTCACCAGTCTTGCTGTAGCAAGGATCAACAGTCCTTACAATAGCAAGGATCAGCGGTCCTTACAGTAGCAAGGACTCGTCAGCAGTCCTTACAGTAGCAAGGACTCTTCAGCAATCCTTACAGTAGCAAGGATCTAACCACCAGCCTTGGTGTATCAAGGATCAACTATCCGTCCAGTAGCGAGGATCAGCAGTCCTTACAGTAGCAAGGACTCTTCAGCAATCCTTACAGTAGCAAGGATCCAGTCACCGGCCTTGCTGTACCAAGGATCAACAATCCTTACAATAGCAAGGATCAGTAGTCCTTACAGTAGCAAGGACTAATCAGCAGTCCTTCCAGTAGCAAGGAGCGTGCCACCAAGCCTTGCCGTAGCAAGGACCAATTCATCAGCCTTGCCGTAGCAAGGACCAATTCATCAGCCTTCCCGTAGCAAGGACGCACAGCTCCTTGCCGTAGCAAGGATCACTAGCCCTTGCAATAACAAGGACTTCTCAACAATCCTTGCAGTATCCAGGATCCCATTTCCGTCTTAGCAGAAGCCAGGACCTGACATCGATCTTTGCTGTAACAAGGATCCACACAACGATCCCTGCAGTAACAAGGATTCTGAGGATCAACGGCCATCCGAAGACGAAAGGCCCCGGCATCAGCGAGGCCCCGCCAAATCCGAAGGACGTCTACAAGGACCCCAGGACGAGCGGGCAACAACATTCTAAATATAATTATACCATATAATAATTGAAGTTTAAAGAGTCGGCCAGGAGCCGCTAATAAATCCATTGAAATTGAAGTCTACTGAGTTCTTATTTATTCGCAAAACAGGCAACTATAAATTCGTTGCACGAACCTTATATAATCGACCGAGTTAGCCCGGCCTAAAGGATCGTTACAACTGGCGCCCAACGTGCAGGGTTTTGCGAATATTAAGGCCAGAGAAAATTCAGAATGGTACGAGCGTGGATATACAACCTCAAGAGGGAGGAGCTGCTACAATATGGTAGCGAATTTAAGATCGAGCTCACAGGCACAGTGGACGCCATGCGAAAGGAGTTCGGTGAGTGGGTCGAAGCCAACGAGGGACACGCTTCCCACGCCGAACGAATAGACGCATTGGCAAGGAAGCACGGGAGAAATTCTCCATTCAGGACACCCGTCATTCAAATAGAAAATCCAGACGTGAATGGGACGGCGGCGTCCCTAGCAAAAATGGATTATATGTCAACGAGCTCTGGATCGGGTAATTGGACCCGAAATGCTGCCCCAACAGGAGCTGAAATATCTGGGCCACAAGGTGACGGAACACGGCATTTGCACCGACCCAGAAAAGGTGGACGCAATTTCCAAATTGAAGCCACCAACGAATGCAAAGGAACTGCGGCAGTACCTCGGAGTGGCATCTTGGTATAGGCGATTCGTCCCAGACTTCGCAAATACAGTACATCCACTGAACGAGTTACTGAAGAAAGGAGTGAAATGGTCATGGTCCGAGGAACATCAAGAAGCCTTCAAAAACGTGAAGGAGAAATTGACCAAAGAACCCGTCCTGGCGGTCCCCTTACTTTAGCGGACAGTTCACTTTACAAACAGACGCAAGCAATTACGGATTGGGAGCTATTGTCACGCAGGGATCCGACAAGGAGGAGCGTGTAATTGCGTACGCCAGCAGGACGCTCAACGGGGCGGAGAAGAATTACTCGGCCACGGAAAAGGAGTGCCTGGCAATCGTCTGGCATTTCGGAAGTTGAGGCCATATCTCGAAAGATATCATTTCGCGGTCATAACAGATCATATGGCACTAAAATAGTTGAATTCTATCGAGAGTCCTTCCGGTCGCATTGCGAGATGGGCGTTGGAATTGCAGCAATATGATTTCGAAGTAGCATATCGCAAGGGGAAGTTGAACGTGGTGGCCGACGCACTGTCCAGGCAACCATTGGACGAGGAGGTGTGCGGCAGACGTGACGACGTGCAGGATAAAGGCATCGAAGGGAGTGACACTGACTGCAAGTGGACACGACAGATGCGGGAAGAGACCCGCAAGGAACCCAGAAAATATCCCGATTACATGGAGGACGCTGGGAATTTGTACCGACAAATTCCCCATCGTGCCGGTCACGAGGACATACCGGAACCCGGAAAACAATAGCAAGGGTGGCAGCGCGATATTATTGGTCTGGGTTACATCGAGACGTACGAGCATACGTACAACGTTGCGAAATCTGCCAGAAATACAAGCCGAACCGGCTGCAGGCGACCGGACAAATGCTCACTCAAATTCCGGAAGAACCATGGGCAACAGTATGTGCAGATTTCGTGGGCCCATTACCACGCTCGAAACACGGAAACACAATGCTCCTCGTATTTGTCGACCGATTTTCGAAATGGACCGAATTGGTGCCCCTACTAAGCGCAACAGCCGCGGGTCTCCAGAAGGCGTTTAGGGAGAGGATCTTGGCCCGATTTGGCATACCCAAAGTGCTCATCACCGATAACGGGGCCCAATTCACCAGCAGGACGTTCAAGAACTTCCTTCTTGAAATGGGGGTGAAGCACCAGTACACAGCTCCGTACACGCCCCAGGAGAATCCCACGGAACGGGCAAACCGAACCGTAAAGACAATGATAGCACAATTTGCTGGAACGAATCAAAGGTGCTGGGATGAGGCCCTCCCGGAAATCACGTTAGCCGTCAATACAAGCGTGAATGCGTCAACAGTATACTCACCAGCGTTCGTAACGCAGGGACGAGAGCCTTGGCTGCCACAAGCACTTTACGATGAGGTGACTATCGGCACAGGACAGGTTGCCCAAGAACCACGTGAAAACGCAATGAAGCTAAAGGAGATTTTTGAAATCGTACGCAGAAGCTTGGAGAAGGCTGCACAGGATCAAGCAAGACATTACAACCTGCGCAGGAGATCATGGAAACCCAGTGTGGGCGATCAAGTCTGGCTGAAGGAACACCATCTGTCAAATGCGGCGGAAGGATTTGCGGCGAAATTAGCCCCGAGGTTCGGAGGACCATATCGGGTTGTGGACTTCGTGTCGCCGGTAATTTGTAAATTACAGTCGCTTACGGACAACAAGACAAAACGAGCGCACATTGGTGATTTAAAGCCACACGTGACGGCTGATGGAAACAAGTCAGGATAAAGACTTATGTGGGTGAGTCTCCTAATATGATCACGGCCACATATATTTCTTTGATTACAAAGAAAACCAAAAAAAAAAAAAAAAAAAAAAAAAACATGGCAAAACAACACACGAACGACAAAAAAAAAAAAAAAATAAACAATTTTGTTTTCTGGGTCCACCCTATTGCCACCATGGCCACAACAACGCACGCAGAAGGAAAATAATTTAAAATTTAAAAAAAAAAAAAAAATCATAATTTTTTTTTAATAGTTGGTCCACCCTAATGCCATCATGACGCCTCTGCAAGGGAAAAATAATGAGCCAGGCAAATAATAAAATAATTTAAATTTTTTTTTAAAAAAATTATAATTTTTTTTTATATTTGGTCCACCCTAATGCCATCATGACTCCACGGCAAGGGAAAAACAATGAGCCGGGCAAATACTCGCACAAGGGAAAAAATGTTGTGGTTAACTTTTTTTTTTAAAAACTATGGTTTGGGTCCACCCTAATGTGACCACGCCCACGTGGAAGAAACAAAGAAACCACCAGAAAGGCAAGCACAACATACATATAAATACATAAAAAAAAATTGTTTTTTCCTTACATTTTTTTTTTTGACCCACCCTAATGGGGCCGCCCCACCAACCTGCAATGACCACGCCCAGTTTCGTCAACAAACAAAATAAGAAATAAAAGCAGACGAGGAAATAATGAACTGTTTTGGTCCACCCTAAAATGGCCACGCCCAGGTGCCACCCAGAAAATAAAAAGGGAAAAAAAGAGACGAACGAGTAACTTAAAAAGGAAAAAAATATAAATTTTTTTTTCTAATTTTCTTTTGATATTGGACCTCCCTACGAGGGCCACGCCCACCAAAAAAAATAATGGGCGTGAGCAATCAATAATATAGCATGCCAGTAAATTTAAAAAAAAAAAAAAAATAATTTTTTTTTGTTTACATTTTCGGGATTTGATCTCGCTAAAATATGCGGCATACAAAGCTATTTTTAGACCAACCGGCAAGTAGTGGACTGCTTGCAATAGAAAGCAGTCCAGCAAGTAGTCAACTGCGCAAAGTAGTAAGCAGTACAAGCCGTAGCCGGCAGTGCAAACATGTATTCGTCACAAAATTGGATATCAGAAATTTTGGGGCATATAACTGTTTTCGTCATTAGACTTTTACCTCGTAAAGAGGTTTTTTTTATAAGATATCAGAAATTTTTGAATAAGACATCAGAAATTTTGAAATTGAATTTTTTTTTTTGGACAGTATATCTTTATCAACTTTGTTTATTTTTTGTACAAGCTGAAACAAACTGTCTGGCAACACTGGTTCCCTTTACAAACACACATGCCAAGCGCAAAAGCTAGTAGCACTCTCAAACTCTGGCTGCTATGACACTTTGCTGCTGCTGTATGCATGCTACTGCATATGTACATGCAGAAGTGTAAAGGTAAAAGGTATATTCAGTTAACAGGTAATATCTTGCCCAAACGAAATTTGACGGCTATGTGTTATATGTCAAAAACGTGAAATTGAATTGTCTACAACAAATAACATATTTAAAAGTCATTTGAAACGTAGATTTTTCTTAAATCGCCGAAATGTGGGAAAAAACCTTCTTTCACCTGAAGCTTTTTACCTGTGCTTTTAAGCAAAAAAGTTTACAGCTAGGCTTAAAGCCCTTCAAAACACCTTTCTAACGATATATAGATCAAATCTGTAGCTTCTATTGTTTGGAAGCTGTGGTTTTTGGCGATTTACATGCACATGTACATACTGCATATGTACTAGTACATGCAGTAGTGTAAAGGTAAAAAGTATATTCAGTTAATAAGTAATATCTTCCAAACCCATCGGTAAAATCATCATATATCAAAAAACCCGAAATTTTATACACTACAACATATTGAAAGCTAAAAAAAATCGTTAGCGTCGTTTTCTCAAAAACCGCCAAAATGTGGGACAAAATATCTTATTTCACCTGTTGCTTTTTACCTATGCACTTTAGAAAAAAAGCTTAAAGGTCTGCCTAAAAGCCCTTCAAAATACCTTTCCAACGATATATAGCTCACGTCTGTAGCTCATATCGTTTGGATGCTATAGGGGTTTAATTTTAGCGGTTTTTAGCGATTTCCCGCTAAACTAGCTTTTTTTCGAAAAAGTCGTAGAACAAACGTTTCTAGATTTTTGATCGGGAACAAGTCCTCATTCAAACTTTTAAGCTAAATCAACGCTTTGATACTAACAAACAGACTGACTTTTCATCTCGTTTTGAAATGGGCACCAAAAATTTCAAAATTAATTATCTTCTGAACCAGTGATCGGATTTTGATGATCAAGGTGTCATTCGACGCGTATTTTTGATAAGAATAGTAAAAAATTAAAATAAAAATCGAAAAGGCTCCAACGGCCCCATTTGCTCCAATAATTTAAAATTTTCCCCTCCCACTAACACCTGTTTATCTCACGAACCAGGTAAGTTTCCAAAAGTCTTAGTATGCACATTTGTAAGTAAAATTGATACCTTTCGATCGGTACATAACTCGACCCGATCGGACAGTCATAGCAAATTTTCCATTCTTCCTGTGTATATATGCTAGTCGCCTTCGCACCCGTCGTGCTGCTTTCGTCACTAGCGCGGACTGCCGTCCGCAGTGATGCATGTATGTAACTAACATAGCTTTAATATTTTGAAAATTAATGGCTGTTGTCGCTGTCGATCATAAGCGACAAAGAGAGTAGTTTAAAGTTGTAAGCTACAAGAGAGCGCAGCTGTTGTTGCTGTCATTTAACATTAACAGATGTCGTTGAAATTTGAATTAAAAATACTGCAGGCAAGCGTCCTCTTAAGTTAAGCGCAGTTGCTGTTAAGTAACATAAAAGTTGTTGAAAATTCTAGAGCGCTGTAAAAGATAACATTTTCTAATTAGAATAATTTGAAATAGAGATTATCATATAAGAACATTGCATAAAATGGAAAGAGATGAAATTTTAAGACTTGTTGTTGATCAATTACGCGCAAAGTTAACAGAGTTGCAGCTGAGTACTGTTGGACGTAAGGCTGAATTGCAGGCAAGATTATTTGAGCATTACGGCATTGAAATGGAGGAAGAGAACTCAGACGACAACATGTCTGTTAACACAGCACCAAAGATGCAGACATCTGAACGAGGTAGACCGTGGTTTACTCTCAAAGATGTAGAAGGTAGCGTCAACAAATTTGATGGGTCAAATTCAATGGATATTGAACAGTGGGTGACTGAATTAGAAGAATGTGCTATGACAGTGCAGTGGTCCGATCTACAGTTATTTGTTTATGCTAAGCAGTTGCTAGTGGGTGCTGCTAAATCATTCATTCGTAGTCAGCGAGGTATTAATAACTGGGAGAATCTTAAAGCTGCTTTGAAAAGTGAATTTGAGATCAAATTATCATCAGCAGAAGTCCATAAACGATTGGGAAAGCGGCAGCAGAAGAAAGGTGAGACATTGCAAGAATATTTGTATGCGTTGATGGAAATAGCAAAGCCGATTGATCTTGATGATGAAAGTCTGATTGATTATTTCGTTGAAGGGATACCAGATTCTAGAACGAATAAGTCTCTGTTGTATCAGGCTCGATCAATCAAACAGTTGAAAGTTCACATAGAAAGCTATCAGAAAGCCCGTGGCTCATACGCATCATCAAATAAATCTGGGTTAACAGTGGCAAAAAGAGAGAATGCTGTGGGTCAAGATTCGAAGGAAAATAAAATTCGTAAATGCTATAAATGTGGTGCTGACTCACACATAATGAAGGATTGTCCCAAAGATAATTTTTCTTGTTTTAAATGCGGAAAGCCAGGACACCGTGCAGCGCAGTGTAAGTCCGAAGGGCAATCAAAGCAAGAAAAATCAACGAATGTGGTTCGTGATGACAAGTTGGAGGCGAAGCCATTAAGCACATTCACTCCTTCTGGTCTAGAATTGAAAGACGTAATATGTGGCGCAGTGATTTGCAAAGGTTTAGTTGACACCGGAGCGGACCTGTGTCTCATACGTAAGTCTGTTTATCGAAAGATAGGGATCAGACAATTAACCGGATGTTCTAAAACTCTCAGTGGTATAGGTGACAGTCAAATCTTGACTTTTGGAAGCTTTATAGTACCAGTCATGATTGACAATATTCAGATGAAAATTGAGTTTCATGTGGTACCGGACGAAGACATAGGCTTTGAAGCAATCTTGGGTAGAACAATCTTGGACTATGTTGATCTGCAAGTGACCAAAGAAGGGACTTTGATAACACCGAAAGTTATGGTTTCTTGTGCAGAAAATAGTACAGTTGGTGAACGTAGCCCTTGTTCTGAATTGTTAAACGAATTTGAAAGCATGTGCATGTTAACCTTGGATGAGGAGGTGCATTCTGTTCAATTAGAATTACCACATTTCAATTCGTTGCAGCAAGAAGAGGTTGGACAATTGATTCATTCGTATAAGCCAGTAAGAAATCCTTGTTCTCCAATTGAGATGAAGATCGTGCTGACAGATGAGTTGCCAGTGTACCAGCATCCGAGACGAATAGCTGTGTGTGATCAGGAAGTTGTGGATGAGCAGGTAAAAGAATGGCTAGAGGAGAAAATTATCCGACCAAGTACGTCAGAGTATGCTTCACCAGTTGTTTTAGTGGCCAAGAAAAACGGCAAGAAGCGTTTGTGTTGTGACTATAGGAAGTTGAACGAGAAGGTGATCCGTGATAACTTTCCTATGCCCCAGATGGATTCAGTTATTGAAAAACTGCAAGGTGCGTCAGTTTTCTCTACACTAGACTTGACGAATGGATTTTTCCACGTACCAGTGGAGAAGGGATCACAGAAGTATACCTCATTTGTGACACAGAATGGGCAATACGAATTGTTGTATGTGCCATTCGGGATATCAAACTCTCCAGCAGTGTTCACTAGATTTATAATGGCGGTCATGCGAGAGCTTATTCAAAATGGTGATGCAGTTGTTTATGTGGATGATGTGATTATTCCAAGCAGTAATGTTGATGAGGGCTTGATGAAGCTCAAAAGAGTACTGAATGTTGCAGGAAGGAATGGTCTCCGTATAAATTGGTCGAAATGTCAGTTGTTGCAGAAGAAAGTTAATTTCTTAGGGTACATTGTAGAAAAGGGAACTATAACTCCAAGCGACGAAAAGACACAGGCTGTTGCGAATTTTCCGGTACCGCGAGATAAAAAGGCTATTCAGTGATTTCTGGGACTTACGTCGTATTTCCGGAAATTCGTAGAGGGGTATGCAATAATAGCAAAACCGTTGTCTGACATTTTGCGCAAAGATGCGATGTTTGAATTTAAAGAATTGCAACAAGTTGCGTTTCAGCAATTAAAAGCAGCATTGATAAATGGGCCAGTATTGAAACTATACAATCCGAAGTTCGAGACTGAGATTCACACGGATGCGAGCAAGTATGGTTTTGGCGGGGTCTTGTTGCAGAAAGACCCAGAAGATTGTTTGTTTCATCCCGTTCAATATATGAGTCGTAAGACCAGTTCAGCTGAAGAAAAATACGATTCGTACGAATTGGAAGTTCTTGTTGTCATGGGTGCTTTAATGAAATGGCGAGTGTACGTATTAGGTATGAGGTTTAAAATCGTGACCGACTGCAATGCGTTCACAATGACAATGAAGAAAAAAGAAGTTCCTTTACGAGTAGCCAGATGGGCAATGTACTTGCGGGACTTTGATTACCAGATTGAGCATCGTTCAGGTTCGAAAATGCGCCACGTTGACGCGCTGAGTCGTGTTTCCTGCTATATGTTGACTGATAGTCTGGTACATCGCTTGAAAGAAGCACAGCTAAGAGATGAATGGACAAAGGTAGTACGCAGCATTGTTGAGGAAAAAGGGTACGAAGATTTCTTTATTGAAAATCAAATCTTGTATAAAGATCCAAATCAGCAGTTGATTGTTGTGCCATGTCAAATGGAAACTGAGATTATTCAGATTGCACACAAGCAGGGTCATTTTTCGACTAAAAAGACTCAAGATCTCGTCGAGAAGAACTATTTCATTCCAAAGTTGAAGGAAAAGGTAGCTTAAGTCGTAGATAGCTGTGTAGAATGCATCGTGATGAATGCTAAAACCGGAAAGAAAGAAGGATTCCTGACGCCGATAGATAAGGGAGATAGGCCGATGTGCACCTATCATATCGATCCTGTGGGACCAATGGAGCTGACTAGCAAACGATACAACCATATCCTAGTTGTGGTAGATGGTTTCTCCAAGTTTGTGTGGCTATACCCAACTCGTAGCACAGGTGTCGATGAAGTTTTAACTTGTTTAGAAAGGCAGGCAACTCTATTTGGGAACCCAGTGCGTATCGTTTCCGATAGAGGAACAGCGTTCACGTCAAATCTTTTCAAAGATTATTGCGAGAAACAAGGCATAGCACATCTGCTCATAGCCACCGGAGTACCGCGCGGAAATGGCCAAGTGGAGAGAATGCATAAGATAGTTGTGCCAATGCTTTCCACATTGAGCCATGAGAGTCCTGGAAGTGGGTATAAGCATTTGGGAAGAGTTCAGCAAATAATTAATCATACCGCACCAAGAAGCACTAACGTCTCTCCTTTTAATATTCTAACAGGTCATGAGATGCGTATACAAAGTGATCTTGAGCTAATCAAATTATTAAAAGAAAGTTTGATTGACGAGTTGAACGACGAGCGAAAATTAGTGCGTGATCCGGCCCGTGAAAATATTCAGAAGCTGCAAGAGGAAAACCGAAAAGGATTTAATTCAAAAAGAAAATCAGAAACTAAATATAAAGTAAATGACTTAGTAGCTATTAAGCGTACACAATATGGTACGGGATTAAAGTTAAAGGGAAAATATTTAGGACCATATAAGGTAATAGGAGAAAGAAACCATGGTAGATACGAAGTTGAGAAAGTTGGTATTGGGGAAGGACCATGTAAGACGACAACAGTGTCGGAGTATATAAAATTATGGGATTCCTTCGGGTCGAAGGACTTGGCAGGACGGCCGAATGTGGGAACCCTAGAAGGAGAGCAACAAAGAACCACACGCAGTGGTCATAATTTCTGATCGTTCTCTTGCCTCTCAATTGTAGCTTTGCAGCTTTGCGTCAATTGCCAGCTGCAACACATTGTAAAATACACACTTTTACTTTGCATTGAAACCTTAAAGGAAAACGTTGTCAAAATATTGAAGAGAGAACATTATTTAATTTAACTAATTGCGAACTAAAATTAATCATAATAAATAATAATCATAATAAATAATAATCATAATCAGGCCTGTTCTGGTTTTCACTTGTTTTTTGCGAATTTCAATTCGCAAGATTTGACCGAATTTCCCTTAAAATTCCTTGACATTTCCTTCGAATTACCCTCCGAATTTCCCTCCCACATTGTATTGAGTAATTTTTAGCAGAACAGTGCTGGAAAATGTTCTGAGTGCGTCACAGATTTGCTTCAAAAGAATTTCCGTCTGTCAAAATGTTTAATTACTTCATTAAAAATTTATTTCATCATAAGTGGAAACATTTTTCAAAGATAAAACCTACTTTCGTTATAACTTTTGCATTTTTGAAAGCGCGGGTTGGTTTCAGTGCTGAGCAATGTCTTTTTGCAGAGTTGTCAATTGTTGCACAGTGTTTGTTTACAAAAATAATCTCCTTTGTTTTGCATTAAATAACAACAGTTTTGTCCCAACTTGCATTTAAAAAAACAAGCAATTGAACTCTTTATTTTACGCAATGCTTAAAAGCACTTGAATTGCTGTTTTAAATATATACCATAATATTTACATCTTTCCTCACCTACAAAGGCAGCTCTAATAAACTTCCCATTCATTTTCACAAATACTTGCGGAAATTAGAACAAGTCAAGCAAATCCGACAAAAATGTTAGGTTAGAGTCTTATCGATTTTGAGGCATGATGAAATAAAAATGATTTAAAAATTAAATAAATCATTTTTTGTTTATCTGATGATGTAGCATTATTCCTAAAACAGTGGAGAATTTTATACATATTTTGTTTTCACTTCAATTTCATGCTAAGCATGCCAAAATCATCGATTTATTCCTTCCGAATTCAAACTCACTAGCTCAATGTCAAGTGAATTCAATTCGCAAAATCTTGCCGAAAGTGAAAACCGGAACAAGTGAGGGAAATTCACTTTCGCAAAATCTTGCCGAAAGTGAAAACCGGAACAGGCCTGAATAAATAATAATCATAATAAATAAACTTTGTGAACTAAAACCCCAGCATTTTAGAACTCACATATATATATAATATTTTATTGGCAATATTTCAAAAGGAACCTCTTAAGATTTCAAGAGTTGCCGACACTAGGTGGCTTTCTATTGAAGGTGCAGTTACTCGCATTCTAGACCAATGGATTGAGCTAAAGTTGCATTTTGCCTTGGCGGCTACAAAAGAGAAATGCCGAAAAGCTGCAAATCTCAAAGATTTATATAATGACGAAACAAATCATTTATATTTATTGTTTTTGAGACCAGTACTGACCGAAATGTAGCATATTAACAAAATCTTTCAAAGCAAGTCTCCAAATCCTACAAAGCTCTTGGGTGATCTCATTTTTGCTATTAACTCACTTAAGTCAAAAGTTATAGCCCCAAATGTTAAAGTAAATAATTTAAAGAAAGACTTTACATCGAGCATTCAAACCAATTAATACCTTGGGTACGAGTTCGAGAGCAAAATTAAAGACATAAATATCAATCGATCTGATGAAAGTATGATTCGATTGACTTGTGCTAATTTTATTGTCGGCCTTATAAATCAACTAAAGCAAAGGTAAATTTATTTTTACGATTATTTATTATACAAAAAGGCAATCGGTATTTGTTTTTAATTTTAGATTGCCGGACAACTTTCAGGTATTGGAGAAAATTAATCTGTTTTCAGTTGAAAATTGCTTGCGGGCACAAAAGTCTTCAATTTCCGAAATTTTGGAGCATTTTCACATCAAAAGCAGTGAAATTGAGATGATATTATATCAGTGTAATAACATCAACCTAATAAAGTGGCAAAAGATTGAGGATACGGTTCAGTTTTGGGCCGAAGTAAACAAATATAAGAACTCAGCCGGAATAAATCCGTTTTCGGAGCTAGTCGCCTTTGCCATAACTTTACTGTCGTTGCCATGGTCCAATGCGGATGTTGAGAGAGTGTTCAGCCAAGTGAACATTGTCAAAACAAAACTACGAAACTCACTACAGTCTGACACATTAAATGCAATTTTGTCCATCAGGTATCTTTTAAAGTTGTTCGAATTCATATTTAAAAATATTATAACCTAAATTTTTTTCTAAGATTTGGACTTCGCCGCCACGGAAAGTGCTGCTACACGTACAAAGTTCCCGAAGAATACTTACAAATTATTGGAACGTCCTCAGCTTATAAAAACGAAACAAGCGAAGCGGATGACGAAGCTGTTGACGAAGCAATACAATTATTATAATATTGTAGAATGATAATAAAAAAATAATAATAATAAACAATAAATAATAATTAGAAAATAGTAATACATAAGACATAATTACTTTTGAATGAATTTTAATTAAAACTTATTACGATTTAATAGGATGATAGGTAATAACAGTAGTTAACGTTAATATACAAAAAAAAAAATAGCAATACCTTGAAAACTGTTAGTGTGGGGCTTTTCGCGATTTATGGTGGCGTAAAGGGGCGGGGTACAAATTAAACAAAAAAGTTAAGCAAACTTGATCTGCGTGGGCTTAAAGAAGTCTGTGTGCAAAATTTGGTAGCTCTAGCTTTTATAGTCTCTGAGATCTAGGCCCTCACACAGACGGACTGATGGACAGACGCACATGGCTATATCGACTATATGTTGATGCTGATCAAGAATATGTATACCTTATAGGGTGGGAGGTGCTTCCATCTCTCTAATCCCTTTAAAGATCTGTTCCAATTTTTCGTCACCTTTTTTGTCACCTTTTTTAAATTTTTGTCACTTTTTTATCACTTTTTCTGGCCTGTTTTTGTTATCGATTTATGGCAGCACTGCTTTCAACACAAAAAAAAAAGAGAGAGAGGGGAGAGACATACATAAATCAATATATATGTATATCCAAAGCCAAGCTTCGACTCAAAGTCCAGAACGTAAGGCCTCTCAGCAAATCTAGTTCTCTCTCCCAACTCAGCTCAACGGCTATGGCACAGCACTATGGGGTATTTTCCCGAAAATGTGTCATTTATTCATTTTTCAAAAGTATGCAAATGTATGATTTTTTAATGCTAAGCAAATAACCTATAGAGTACCCATCTCATACAAACGAATGTGTCAGCCGAAATGCTTTGCGGAGCGCCCACTGGGAAATTCTACCGATCTGGCAATATTATTCGAGTGGACGCTCAGAGCGAAGGGACTTTATTTTTGAGGCCGCTTCAGTCGACGGGCTGTGCTCGTTGCGTGCATAACCAAAACATGCGAGCTATGAAATACCCTCTACCTTTAAAACATTTTTCCCACAATATATTATTAAAAAAAAATACATTTAAATTTTATAAATTCATTAAGGTTGATGATCAAATAAACGCAACGATATGTTTTACATTCGAAAATATTTTATTTAACTTGAAAATTTAATATTAAAAATTTAACCTGTAAAGGGTATACGAGCTTACATATAAAATGTTATTTGCATCAACAAATAAGCAAAGCGTCGCTGCAAATTCCCTTTACAAAGCACAAGCAACCCATACATATGCGCACATTTATTGTAAGATGCACACATACAAATATTTCTCTTGCTTGCTATCTCTGTCTGGCTACATCTGGGTTCGTATGCGCAAAGAGGATGGGAGACGAATATTGTGATTCTGTATGATTTCTCGACGCGCGCTGCTTTTATGCAAGCTTCCTTCTTTCTCATTCCCTTGTACACACACACACTGATATCTTTACATGCGTGTACATTAGATTTTTGCACACATGTATACCAACGTGCACGACCTACCTTAGCTTTGAAAACAATTTTTATTTACATACAGTGGCGAGCAAAAGTGAGTGCATGTTCACAACACTGACTTTCATAATTCATAAAAACAAAACCATACAAGGGAATCCAAATTTTTTTTTCTAAATTTTTATCATTTCATTCTTAACAAATAGGAGTAAAAAATTTTCAAAAATCTCTTCGCTAGTATTTTTTAAAATTTTTTTAAATTTGCAAAATAGGCACTTTTTTCATTTTCATGCGAAAGATGACTTTTTTTGAAAATTAAAAAAAATTTTAAATTTTTTTGTTTTTATGAATCATGAAAGTCAGTGTTGTGAACATGCACTCACTTTTGCTCGCCACTGTATTTAAATAAAAATTGTTTTCAAAGCTAAGGTAGGTCGTGCACGTTGGTATACATGTGTGCAAAAATCTAATGTACACGCATGTAAAGATATCAGTGTGTGTGTGTACAAAGGGAATGAGAAAGAAGGAAGCTTGCATAAAAGCAGCGCGCGTCGAGAAATCATACAGAATCACAATATTCGTCTCCCATCCTCTTTGCGCATACGAACCCAGATGTAGCCAGACAGAGATAGCAAGCAAGAGAAATATTTGTATGTGTGCATCTTACAATAAATGTGCGCATATGTATGGGTTGCTTGTGCTTTGTAAAGGGAATTTGCAGCGACGCTTTGCTTATTTGTTGATGCAAATAACATTTTATATGTAAGCTCGTATACCCTTTACAGGTTAAATTTTTAATATTAAATTTTCAAGTTAAATAAAATATTTTCGAATGTAAAACATATCGTTGCGTTTATTTGATCATCAACCTTAATGAATTTATAAAATTTAAATGTATTTTTTTTTAATAATATATTGTAGGAAAAATGTTTTAAAGGTAGAGGGTATTTCATAGCTCGCATGTTTTGGTTATGCACGCAACGAGCACAGCCCGTCGACTAAAGCGGCCTCAAAAATAAAGTCCCTTCGCTCTGAGCGTCCACTCGAATAATATTGCCAGATCGGTAGAATTTCCCAGTGGACGTTCCGCAAATCATTTCCGCTGACACATTCGTTTGTATGAGATGGGTACTCTACAGGTCAGAGAACTGCAACGGGTAGATTCGAGTTGAATTGGTCGCCGTTGCCAAAAATCAAATCAAATCGAGTCACTAGTCGCCGTTTTAAAAATCGAGTAGGCTGTACGACTTGATACTCGCTCATACTCGTTGAGTCAAACGCTTTGAAAAACGAGTATAGGTACGAGTATAGATGCGAATCATGATGCGAGTAACTCGTTTTAAATGTGCGGGACGAAGCGGGCAATGGGAGCGGGAATGTGCGATCGACCCAAATGTGCGAACAAAAAATAAAAAAGGTCTTCACTGAAACAAATTATTGAGCCGCATAATAATTATATGAGAAAAAAACAATTTTTTAAAATAATAAGGTCTTTAAACCTACTATTTTTTTCACTCAGTGTACAAAGGTCGAGGCTCGCCGGCAGCGCGAGTTTTATGGCGGCCATAAAAAAGGGTCAAAAATGCCTCGACGCGAGTCGGTGTGTGACGTCACAGCGAAACCCATCCCCGAATATCATACATTGCAATGTAGCGTAAGCGCTGTCGATCGCTGGGCTACTCCCTCGGACACTCGGCCTGTTTTTCGTGACACTCGTTTTGACACTCGTTCCGATACTCGTTTTAGACACTCGTTTTGGGTCGAGTATCAAAACGAGTGTCACGAAAAACAGGCCGAGTGTCCGAGGGAGTAGCCCAGCGATCGACAGCGCTTACGCTTACATTGCAATGTATGATATTCGGGGGTGGGTTTCGCTGTGACGTCACACACACGACTCGCGTCGAGGCATTTTTGACCCTTTTTTATGGCCGCCATAAAACTCGCGCTGCCGGCGAGCCTCGACCTTTTGTACACTGAGTGAAAAAAATAGTAGGTTTAAAGACCTTATTATTTTAAAAAATTGTTTTTTTCTCATATAACTATTATGCGGCTCAATAATTTGTTTCAGTGTAGACCTTTTTTATTTTTTGTTCGCACATTTGGGTCGATCGACACATTCCCCGCTCCCATTGCCCGCTCCGTCCCGCACATTTAAAACGAGTTACTCGCATCATGATTCGCATCTATACTCGTACCTATACTCGTTTTTCAAAGCGTTTGACTCAACGAGTGTGAGCGAGTGTTTCTATCCAAACAGATCACCAGCAAAGGCGAGCAAATCACAACGGGTTCACATCAATATTCGAGTATGAGCGTGCACTTCTTACTCGTTGCAGTTCTCTGCTACAGGTTATTTGCTTAGTGCATATAATAAACACTGTAAACTGTTATGCAGCATACCAGAAATGTTAACATAACAGTCCAATGTTAAGAAATCAGCTGTTAAAGTCAGCTGTTGCAACCGATGACCGCGTGCTTTTAATAACTGCAAAATTGACGTGCATTTTCAAATTTAAGCAGAAGATAAAGAAACATTTTAAAAATTCAAATTTGAAATGAATGTCAACTGTTCAGGTTTGTGTTACGTGTTAATGCTTGTATATTGTTGTTTTTGTACGTGTCTGTTTAATAATGTGTATATTTAGCAAGTGGTGTCCATGTCGAATTTTGAAAAGTAAAGCTGAACTTTGCAGAGAGTTTAACAAAATTGTTATCAATTGTTAAGTGTGTGTCCTTGTCCATGGTGTAGAGTCATTATTTCTCTATTCAGAATAGTTTATCTCAAGCTCCGCATTTGACCGCTTTTTTCGCAATTCAATTTTTTAGCACGTAACCTCATAATTCCAAATGCCGAGTTGTTCGCAGTGTGGCGAGAGCAGAAGAACCGCTTTCAGCAAGAAAATGCTGTACTCCAATTTATTAGCGGATATGAAGGCTCAAGAAATATTCGCCTCAATGAAAAATTAATAAAGGAACAATCTCGTTTGTTTTGCGTTTACTTAACAAACAGGTGGAAGAAATGCAGAGGAAAAATGCAAACTTTTGCAACTAAATATTCGAAATGGCTGGATGACAATCTGAAATTTGCCTTAAATAATAAGAGAAACCATATAGTATGCAAATCAGTTGGACGACCAAAAGTAACGTTTATGTTTAAAGGAATAAGTGCACGAAGAAAGCAAGTAGCTAACCTCTCCAAGTCCCAGGACTACAATGTTCGTTTGCTTGTTGAAGCGTCAAGTATAGCTGCTCGTAAGCGCGGGCTCCACGATCTTTCAGCTGTTCTTAAATTACTAGCCATCAATCCTGCAAAAGCCAAAAGCATCAGAAAAATCATGACAACAACAATTAGAAAACCGGTACGTTCTTCTCCTGAGGAGACCCTGGCTTTCGTTTTAGACCAAGGCTTGACAAAGGAACAGTATACTGCATTTCGAGAGGAAACAATGAAAAGGAACGTCAATATATTTCCACCATATAAAGAAGTGGCTGAGAAAAAAAGCTTTGTCGTCCAAATAATATTGAGATTAGCGACACCGTCGCTAGGGTTTCCCTGCAAGAGCTTTTGAACCACACCGCCGCTCGGATAGTGGCCTTGCAAGAGGAGAGTGTTATAATGGCAATGAACATTCAGCAAACGGATTTTTTATCTGCAAATCTGATATTAAGTTATGGCTTTGATGGGAGCACAGGACAGGCGAATTACAACCAGGCATACACAAATGGCCAGTCACACAGTGCAGATTCAAGTCTATTTGCCACGACTGTTATGCCTCTTCGCCTTGTGGATTCTTCCGGAAATATTTTATGGAATAATCGAACCCCACAATCAATTAGATTTTGTCGACCTTTAAAGCTAGAATTTCTAAAGGAAACAAAAGAAATTATTTTAAGAGAGAACTCCTTTATGAAAGAGGTAATCGAAAAATGAATATCATGCAAAGTAATTTTGAATATGAGGCAATGCATTTATATAAAATTTAGTCTCCAGCTCACAGTGATTGATGGGAAAGTGCTTAATGCCCTCACAAGTACAAAATCGTACCAAGCTTGCCCTATTTGCAATGCAAGTCCCAAGGATTTCCTTGGAAATAAAAAGTTTAGGTGCAGTAAATTTGTTCCATTATTAGATAACTTGAAGTATGGAGTTAGCCCACTGCTTAGCTGGATACGATTTTTCGAATTCGTACTTCATGCTGGATATAAAATCGGCATTCAAAAATGGAGAGTAACTGATTTAGCTGACAAAATTATCTTATCTGACAGAAAAGAGTACATCCAGCGTAAGTTTTGGGAAAAGCTGACATTAAAGGTCGATCAACCAAAACAAGGAGGATTTGGGAACACAAATGTCGGAAATACAGCGCGCCGTGCATTTAATAACTATAAAATATTTTCCGAAATTACTGGCATTGACGAACAGCTAATTTTAAACATGAGGACAATACTTATATGCTTATCATGTCAGTTGCCAATCAATTTGGAAAAATATGAA
Organism: Drosophila quinaria; assembly: GCA_035047525.1. NCBI lineage: Eukaryota > Metazoa > Arthropoda > Insecta > Diptera > Drosophilidae > Drosophila > Drosophila quinaria. Next base: position 77,424 of record JAWNPO010000186.1, read on the forward strand.
AATCTTTGCCATAAAACTGGAGAATTAATTGTAGATTTATATCCATGGCTACCAATGACAGCGACAGTCCATAAGATAATTGTTCACTCCAGAGAAATATTAGAGAACACCGTGCTGCCAGTCGGCTACTTTGGGGAAGAGGCGGCTGAATCACGAAACAAAATTTACAAGTCTGACAGACTTCATCATGCGAGAAAGCACAGCCGAATAAACACTTTCACGGATGTTTTTTATCGAGCTATGGACACTTTAGACCCAATAATTTCTTCGGTCAATCTGGAGAGACGCATACGAAAACATAAGCGTCTTTCTCTACCATCGGAAGTGATTCAACTGCTATCATGCGAGATCGAAACAACAGAGCATTTTAGGGAGGATGCTTCTCTCGACGAGTTCTCCGTTCTGGAATATGCCAAGTTGCGGTAAAACCCACAACTTACCCTTCAGTCACATTCACAAAGGAATGTCAAAGGAGTCATTAGGGAATGTTTCCCTATGCCTGAGGAATTCTTAGGGATTTTGTATGAAAATCCTTAGGGAATTTAACATTGTGATGTCCTACAATTGAGGAATAGGGAACACTCCATAGTGATTCCCTTACGTTTCCCGTTAGGGTAACCTTAGGGAACTCTGCCGAGAATTCCCCAATGATTCCCTAACTATTCTTAAGCCATTTTCTCTAGGGAATCGACCAGGAATTTTGCTGAAAATTCCTCAATGATTCCCTAACGTTTTTTTAATAAAATTCCTTAAGGATCCCTCAACAATTAAAAAAAATTAATAAAAATTGAAAAAATTATCTTTTTTAATTTTGTATTTTTAATATGGTTTTTTAGTCAATATTTTGTTTTAAATTTTTTTTTAACTTGCTTAATGTTACCAGTTTGCTTTGAAAATGAAATACAGCTCCCACTAAATAGTCAATGGCCACCGATTTCAGAAAATTAAATTCCAGAGGAAGCTCCTTGCATTCTTCAAAGTTCAGTTCATGATCTAAATTAAAAATCAATGCGTTAGTTTTCTATACACAAAATAAAAAAATTAAATAATAAAACACGTACGATTTATTAAACAGTATGATAGAGAGAGAAAGAAACAAAAAGAAACGAGCAGAAACAGCCTCTGCCTGCGTCGCTTAAGCAGCGCACGCACGACGTACATTTTTTTGGACGTCGCACAGTGGGGCCTTTTCTGATTTTACGTTGCAAAAATCGTAACTTTTGAACCAAATGAGATAATCGAATAATTTTAATGGCATATGATAGATAACTCTTCAACCTATAAAATTAGCACTTAAAAAAGATGCCACAGATGCCAATTTAGCCTATATTTGAACTTTGGTGGACGAAAACTCAATTTGTACAAAAAACACCTCTTTAGAATAACTAAAAAACGCTTCAGAATTCATTTCTCTTGATAACTATATATGGTTTTGTACCCGCCCGGATCCGCCCAAGAAGGTTAAATTAAAAAAAAATAATTCAACCTCACAAAAAAAACACGCGGCATAGTTGCATAGTTCGATCGACTGTTCCTATGGCAGCTATATTATATCGTGGTCCGATTTAAACCAAATTTGGTCTGAATATAGAAGACTACCCCCCGTTCATAATATGTCAGATTGGTTGAAATCGGACTACTATATCATATAGATGTCATAGGAATTAGGTCGACATATGAAATTCTGATAATTCACACCGGAAAACAAAAAAAAATTTTTTTAAAAAAATAAATTGTTTTGAAATTTTTTCAAAGTAATTTTTAAATATAAAAACCTTAAAAATAAAACAAAAAAAATCAAAAATTTTAAAAAATATTTATTCTTAGGTGCCATAAAATTTATTTTTTTCACAAATTTCAACTTTGATAGCCCCTAAGTAAGTACTTAGAGGGCGTGGCACCTTTTTCAAGTGCTAATTTTATAGGTTGAAGAGTTATCTATCATATGCCATTAAAATTATTCGATTATCTCATTTGGTTCAAAAGTTACGATTTTTGCAACGTAAAATCAGAAAAGGCCCCACTGTGCGTCGGCACGCAACGAAACAAGAGAAACGAACAGAAACAGACGAAAAGTAATTCTGCTTGCGTCGCTCGAGCAGCGGCCGGTCGACGCTGGCAGAATTATTAGAAAAATAACAACAAAGTGTCAAAATATTACAACAACGAGAAGGAAAAGGAATTTCAAGTCTGAAGGGTACATACATAGCTCGGTACAGTCACGCCCAGTAACTAGAACATTCGGCAATGCAATCTCAGTTGTACGCCCAAAGTATAAATATAAAATATGTATGCTAGCTTCTATTTACGAAACAAGCATGGAACTAACGGAATTGGGCGAAGGGCAGCCGAAAACAGAGAGCGTGGCCTTGGCCTATATAAAGGGCAGCCGGCCGCATACAAATTACCACAAGTAATTATTCAGAAGCAGAATCAGCAACAAGATGAGCAGCCAAGGGAGCAGCAGCAAGCGGAGCAGCATCAGGAGGAGAAGCAGCAAACAGGCGCCGACCAGGCTGCCCTTTCACCCTCGCCGGAGCACCCGGAAGCCTCCGCCACTGGAACTGGCAGCAGAATGCTTCGCTACCCTGCCGCCGGACACGGACGTGTTGGAACTGGCGGCATCTCCAATCCTGGAGTTTGACGGGCTGACGCCGCCACCAACATCGTCTCCAAGGCCGGCAGGGGCAGTGTTCCGCTGGCCGGTAGCCGAGGAGGAGCAGGAAGAGCCGCCACCAGCAAAGCTGGTCCAGCCGCCGGTACAGCCACCGGTGCAGCCGCCGGCACAGCCGCCACTGGCGCAGCCGGCACCCAGCAGAGCAGCACAGCCACCGGCAAAGGCGACCAAGAGGACGGCGAGACCGCCGGTGAGGTCACTAACGCCCACGATCATCGAGGTGCTGGACAGCGACGAGGAGTGGCCCAAACGGAGGGTCAGATTTGACGCGGACATCCAGCGGCAGGTGCCCATGACGCCTGGGCGTCAGCTCTGCCGAGAGGCGTACGCCCCACCGCCGCCACCGCCTCCATCACCGGCATTGCCACCACCGCTGCCGCCGCCGGCACCACCTTCGAGGTGGCAGGAGATGGTGGGAATCGCCTGGCCGGACGAGGTGGCCCAGGAGGCCCGACGCCTGCAGAGGGGCTCGCGACGCCGGACGCACATGGTCTGGAGCGGGGACCGGCGTTACCAGGTTAAGGCCAGCCAGGGACGCGTACGGGTTTTCAGGGACCGACAGCAGCAGCAGTAGCAGCTTGATGTAATTAAATAATAACAAATAAAAAAAAAAATAATAACCTGAAATAAAACGGCTTCTTTCGTTCGCCAAAGTGGGAGGGGAGTGTGAGGATCATAATTGTTCCCCACAAAACATGATTTCGACGGCGCCCATGGGATGCGCCGTTACTTGCAGAAAACTGCATAGCAACAATCCCTCGCGATTACGATTGGTACGACGCCTATGGAAAGCGCCGTTAAATAGAAAACGAAAACGGCGAAACAATACCAAATGCAAGAGAGCGTGAGCGCGGGTGCCGCTAACTTGACGAAAGTGAGTGAGCACCGCAAATCGAGAGAGAGTCAGCAGTCGGCAGCACAGTCGGCAGCTGGCGGCTATAAAAGCGCAGGCAACTGCTGACTCGAGAGTCAGTACGAGCGAGCACTTCTTGCAGTAACAAGAAGCGATCAACAACTCTTGGTGTCCCAAGGGTCAAGTCAGCAATCCTTACAGAAATAAGGATCAAGTCCTCAGCCTTGCTGTAGCAAGGATCAACAGTCCTTACAGTAGCAAGGATCAGCAGTCCTTACAGTAGCAAGGACTCTTCAGCAATCCTTACAGTAACAAGGATCAAGTCACCAGTCTTGCTGTAGCAAGGATCAACAGTCCTTACAATAGCAAAGATCAGCGGTCCTTACAGTAGCAAGGACTCGTCAGCTGTCCTTACAGTAGCAAGGACTCTTCAGCAATCCTTACAGTAGCAAGGATCTAACCACCAGCCTTGCTGTATCAAGGATCAACAATCCTTCCAGTAGCGAGGATCAGCAGTCCTTACAGTAGCAAGGACTCTTCAGCAATCCTTACAGTAGCAAGGATCCAGTCACCAGCCTTGCTGTACCAAGGATCAACAATCCTTACAATAGCAAGGATCAGCAGTCCTTACAGTAGCAAGGACTCCTCAGCAGTCCTTACAGTAGCCAGGATCCAGTCACCAGCCTTGCCGTAGCAAGGACCAACCGTCCTTACAGTAGCAAGGATCAGCAGTCTTTACAGTAGCAAGGACTAATCAGCAGTCCTTCCAGTAGCAAGGATTGAGCCACCAAGCCTTGCCGTAGCAAGGACCAATTCATCAGCCTTGCCGTAGCAAGGACCCACAGCTCCTTGCCGTAGCAAGGATCACTAGCCCTTGCAATAACAAGGACTTCTCAACAATCCTTGCAGTATCCAGGATCCCATTTCCGTCTTAGCAGAAGCCAGGACCTGACATCGATCTTTGCTGTAACAAGGATCCACACAACGATCCCTGCAGTAACAAGGATTCTGAGGATCAACGGCCATCCGAAGACGAAAAGGCCCCGGCATCAGCGAGGCCCCGCCAAATCCGAAAGAACATTCTAAATATAATTATACCATATAATAATTGAAGTTTAAAAAGTCGGCAAGGAGCCGCTAATAAATCCATTGAAATTGAAGTCTACTGAGTTCTTATTTATTCGCAAAACAGGCAACTATAAATTCGTTGCACGAACCTTATATAATCGACCGAGTTAGCCCGGCCTAAAGGATCTTTACACATTTTGCTGTAGAGTGTACTCCACTGAGTACTCGTGCTTTATTCCCGCATCCACCAAGTTCTTGTTGAATTCGTTCGATGTTGGGAACGGCTTCTGTGACTGCTTCCGCTTGATGCACACTTCGCATATTGCAAGATCTTCTTTCAAATTTGCCTGTACGCCTTGAATTCTGCCCTTTCGTATGACTTCTTTCAGATCTTTCTCGTTGAGGTGTCCAAAACGCTCATGCCATTCCTTGATGTTGGCTTCCTTAACAATGGCTACTTGACCAAATTCGCCAGATTCCTCGACATGGTACAAATCCGGCTTTCGTTTAGCAGTAAACACTATTTGCCCATTTGAACCTCTAAGGATTTCTGCTCTATCTTTTTTAAACAATATGTTGAATCCGTGGTCACATATCTTTGACACCGACAGAAGATTCTCTCGTAGCTCTGGCACGTACAATGTGTTCACGAGATTGGCCGAATATTTGTTGGATGGTTTGAATGGCACCAAACCACATCCTTCTGTATCTGTCGTTTCTCCGTTTGCCAATTTTAACTGTGGACACTTCGCTGCTGACACATTCTAAAATCTTTCCTTCTGTGATCACATGTGAGATGTGGCTACAGAATCTAGGCACCAGCCTTTATAGTCATTACTGAAAGAATTTGCTGCTTCTACGTACATGCTTTCATTTGGATTGTTGTTCTCTTTCTCACTATTCTGCTTTTTCGATCTACAATCCGCTGCTTTGTGACCAAGTTTCCCGCAATTATAGCACTTAAATTTAAAGCTCTTGTTTGGTTTAAATTTACTTGCGTCATTCTTCTTGTGTGCTAACAAAGCTCCTGGGGCAGGCTCACTTTTGTTTCTGTTGCTTGCCTCATATTCATCCAATAACTTGATCTTCAGCGTTTCTGGATCAATCAAATTATCCTGAGTTTTAATCGCGATGCGAGATGGTTCGTAATCTTCTGGGATGCTATACAACAGCAGAATTGTTAATAGCTCCTCTATTCTGACCAGATCAACTTCATTTATCTTGTCCACGATATCAAAAAACTTGTCAACATAATTACTCATACTTCCACCAGGTTCTAATTTCAATAGAATTAGAGACTTCAACAGAGCTGCTTTACGAGCCGGACCAGTGGACTGATAAATACTCTGCAACTTTTCCCAAATATCTTTCGATGTCACGCAGTTTTTTATTTGCTTCAATTCCGATGGTGACATTGCTAAAATCAAATCAGCTTTTGCCTTTGCGTCCTCGTTCACCCAAACTGCGACATTTTCTTCTGTCTTTATGCAACTGCCGCACACATACTTCCAAGTATTATTTTTTGTCAATAGCGCTTGCACTTGGATCTTCCATGTATCATAATTGTCTTTGCCCAATAGGTCAATGCTCACACTTGCAAGACTCATTGGGATCAACTAATTTTGCGCGCTTTTTTCTTCGCTACACAAGCAACAACAACGAAGAGCTACACAAGCAACAACGCTGCGTACAAACCTGCGCTGTCTCGAAGGCGCCTCCTTGGCCTTGAGACTTTTTTGTGTAAAACGCAATTTCACCACAACTCGAAATTTGGCATCTAGTCTCAATGCACAAATTCTTCAGACTCTCACAACTCACTCTAATACTTGCGCAGTGGAAGCGTGCTGGGCCCATAACCTGATGTTAATATTGTTTATTCAGTGAGTAGTTTGATATAGTATAAGTAATATATGTTGTGGATGAAATTATAAGTTACGTGCCGACGCATTCGGCTTCTTCTTGGCAAGAGATGATAGATCGGTAACTATCGGTTCGAATACAATAGTTGCGTGGTTGCCAGTAAGTAATGTGTGTAGCGTGTTGCCAGATGTACGTACATATACAACTGTTTGCGATACAAAAGCGATTTTGATACTGTAAGCTTAACTTTACATAGCCGACCAAAAAACAACTCACTTGGAGCCAACTGCATGCTTGCAACTGGGGTCACATTGTATTCTAGGATACGATATCAGTATTGATCAAATTGATTCATCTCCATGCAACGATTAAGAATGTTTTTTCCAATAGCAACCCCTTTTTCGGCTAATCCATTACTTTGTGAGTAATTCGGGCTTGAAAACTGTAGCAAAATATTATGTCTGTTTGCAAAATCTCCAAAAGTCGCTGAATTCAACGGATTGTTATCAAATTTTAGCTTTGAGGGATATCCACAGTAATTGAAACGTTTTAAAAGAACACTACTTATATGATTCGCCGATTAACTATTTAATTGCTCTACCATCGAAAAATTCGAGTACGCATCCAAAATGGATATAACATTTTTTCCCGCATATTCGAAAATGCCAATTCCCGCTATGTGAAATGGGTATTCAGGGACTTCATCCTGAACAATGGGCTCTTTTTGATTATTCCGGGTGAACTTTTCGCAAATGGGACAAGCTGCTACAAGTTCTTTTATTTGCGAGGTCAGATAAAGCCAATAATAACACATTCTAGCCGTTGCATTTGTCTTTTCAATACCCAGATGAGGCTCATGCAAACTTTTTGCAATTTGATCTTGCAATTTCGATGGAATGACTAGCTTACAATCGCGGAACAAAAGCTTATTCTCAAAATGCATTTTATTGTTATACGAGGGCTGCTATATATATTTCTGGCCTAATAATGAAAATGCGAATATTTATCATCAAAAATTGTTTTATTGTTTTTCAAAGTATTCTCCAGCCTGATTTATACACTTTTGCATGCGCTCAAACCAATTGTCGAAGCACTTTTTCCACTCCGATTGAGACACCTCCAAAACATGGTTTTTGAACGCTTCAACAGCATCTTCTGGGCACGAAAATCGTTGACCACGCATTTTTTTCTTGATGTGCGGGAATAAAAAGAAGTCATTGGGTGCCAAGTCAGGGCTGTACGGCGGATGACCCATCAATTCGACGTTTTGGCCGGTCAAAAAGGCGCTGGTTTGAGCCGATTTGTGAGAGCTCGCGTTGTCATGGTGAAGAATGATTCGTCTTCTCTTGTTTGTTTTTCGAATTTCTCCGGAGACTTCAGGCAAACAAATTGTGGTGTACCACTCAGAATTGACCGTCCTTCGTTGCTCAAGCGGAACAGTCGCCACATGACCAGCTTTGCCGAAGAAACAGGCGACCATTTGCTTCGAAGTGCTTCTTCCACGAACAACTTTCGTTGGATTTGGCTCGTCTTCGAAGACCCACACGGTCGATTGTTGTTTTGTTTCGGGCTCATACGCATAGATCCAAGATTCGTCACCTGTGACGATCTTATGAACATCTTTTGAAGTACCGCGATCGTATTTTTTCAACATTTCTTTGCACCAATCGACACGAGCCTTTTTTTGAGCGATTGTCAAATTGTGCGGGATCCAACGACAACAAACCTTTTTTACGGTCAGGTGTTTATGTAATATCGAATGTATGCTGGTGGGAGAAATGCCCAAGGATGCCTCTATCTCCCGGTATGTCACATGACGATCTTGCATTATTAGTTCACGCACGGCATCAATGTTCTCTGGCACAACGGACGTTTTTGGACGACCTTCACGGAATTCGTCGTTGAGCGAACTGCGACCACGATTAAATTCGTTATACCAGTTTTTCACGGTGCTATAGGATGGTGCTTGATCGCCATACAAAGACTTTAGTTCATCGATGCACTCTTGTCTGGATAATCCACGTCGAAAGTTGTGAAAAATGATCGCACGAAAATGCTCACGTGTCAATTCCATTTTTTTAACGGAATTGAATTGTTCAAAGCTCTGTAAGTTTAACAATTCACGATTAAATGACAACACGTTCTGAGTGATGTTATGCTAAAAAATGTCAACCTTTCCAATGGAAATATCAGATTGCACCTGGCAACACTTATTGTTGCCTAGGCCAGAAATATATATAGCAGCCTACGTATTTATAAAATTGTTGACTAAAATGATCTAGCTGTTTATACGAAGGCCACCCGTTCTCTACCTAATCACATATTCTTTTATACTGCTCATTTTGATCTATAGTAGCTGCTGCTCGTGTAATTGTATGAATGACGTTAGAAAGCTCTTTGATATCCTCTGAGTCTTTTAATTGTGCTCTAGACAAGCAATCTGCTATAAACATGTCTTTTCCGGGTTTGTATTTTATATTAATTTGTGGATACTTAAGTAATAGCATTAGCATCCGTTGTAAACTGGTGGTCACATCATCAATGTCTCTTTTAATCAATGTTTCAAGGGGCTTATGATCACTCTCTACTAAGAATTCGCGCCCATATATGAAGTAATGAAATTTTTGACAGGCAAAGACTATTGCGAAAAGTTCTTTTTCAAATTGTGACCATTTTTGCTCAGATTTTGAAAGAGTCCGAGACGCAAATCCTTTCGGATGCTCATCTTGCATAAGCACACAGCCTAACCCCTCCTTGCATGCATCTGCTTGAATCACCACTTCTTTTGACTTGTCATACACTGCTAAAACTGGATTATTGGCAATAACATTAATGCTCAGTTTACACGAGCACTTTTTCACCGACACTTTTTGTAAAAAGGCTGTCCGTATCGGGTAACCACGCAAAATTTGAAAGCGTTGGTGAAAACCCGACGCTCACCGATGGAAATAGAACACGTTCTATTCCATCGATGATCGATGGTGAGCGATACGGACACGAAAAAATCGCTTTTTGACAGAAAGTGTCGGTGAAAAAGTGCTCGTCTAAACCGGCCTTAAGTACGAGGGTGGGCTGATAAATAGTCGGCCTACCAAAGAAAACACGGTTTTTTTTTTATTTTTCTTTGTTATTTTTTAACATAATCTCCTTTTAGACGTATGCACTTAGTCCAACGGTCCTCCAATTTTGTTATACCTTCCATAAAATATGACTGGTCCAGGTCCTCAAAATAGGCGTTTGTTTCACAGATCACCTGTTCATTCGACTGAAATTTCTTTCCTCCAAGCCATTTCTTTAAGTTTGGAAATAGATAATAGTCACATGGTGCTAAATCTGGAAAATAGGGGGGATGTGGAAGAATTTCATAGTGTAGTTAACACAATTTCATCATGGCAACAACGCCCTTGTGAGCCGGAGCGTTGTCCTGGTGAAACAGAACTTTTTTCTTCGCCAAGTGCGGCCTTTTTTTCTTTAGTTCTGAATCGAACTGTCCCAAAAGGTTAGAATAGTATTCTCCATTAATTGTTCTGCCTTTTTCTAGATAATCCACATGAATTACGCCTCGGGTATCCCAGAAAACCGTTGCCATTACCTTGTTGGCCGACAAACCAATCTTTGCCTTTTTCGGCGCCGTTTCTCCGGTTGAAATCCACTGCTTTGACTGTTCCTTGCTTTCTGGTGTATGGCGATGTATCCAAGTTTTGTCGACAGTCACAAAACGACGCAAAAATTCATTCTTATTTGCGTTTAACAATGCCAAACTCTCCTTCGCAATGACCAAGCGGTTGCGTTTGTGTTCCGCTGTGAGCAATCGCGGCACCCACCTTGACGAAAGCTTACTCATATTTAAATATTCGTGTAAGACGTTTCCAACACGTTCACGAGAAATGTTTAGGGCCTTAGCAATCTCTCTCAGCTTTTTTCGGCGATCATCCAATATCATTCCGTGGACTTTATCTACCATTTCTGGGGTTGTCACCTCTCTGGGACGTCCCGGACGGTCCTCGTCAAAAATACTTGTCCGCCCGCGCCTATACTCAGCAGTCCAATATTTAATGGTCGAAATCGATGGAGCTGATTCCCCATAAACTTCGATTAACTCATTTTTTATTTCATCGTTGGATTTCTTTTTTAAAAACAGAAATCTAATGACAGCTCGATATTCTATTTTACTCATTTTGGGGACAATGCAAAAGTGACCATGCTAAAACTCCCGCCAAAATTACCAGTGTTGAGAAAAACGCCTAAAACTTTTTCAGCAATCAGCCGATAGAAGACACTAATCGAATAAAATATTTATGGGTTGTTTAAGATGTTTTTTTTTGGTAAGGCCGATTACTTATCAGCCCGCCCTCGTAAAGCCTGCAGCTCATTTGTATGTATATTTGTGCACTCAAACGGTACATCATTTCTTGTAACATTTCTCATATTTGCAGACATCTTTGACAGATTTGGAATAAACCTTGCAAGATATTTAAACAATCCTACACTCAGAAAAAAATTAACGAAAAATATCATGCACAATTTTCTTGATATATGACCGAAACGTTCTCATTTTTTCGTGCTTAAAACAAGCACGAGTCGGTATCAAATCGTGCACTCAGAAAAAAAAAATCCAAAATTTTTAATTTTTTTTTAAAGGAAAGCAGGCAATGACTTTAATTTTACAATTGTGTTTTTATCATTGCTTTTTCTGCTAGTGAAAAGGAAATTATTATTGGGAAAATCATTTTACAGGAGACGAAAATTCTTAGATGGCGCCACTACATGAAGCAAAATTGACAGCACTCTCAGAAAACGCTATCTGGCGACAGTCAATTCAATAGCTTTACTATTCAGTGCATACTTTCTGGAAGCTTGTAAATATCATCAGATAAAAATCAAACATTTTTCAATTACTTTATAAGAAAAGCAGGCGACGGCTTCAATTAACCCTACCATATAGTCGACCTGCCGCCACTTAAACTTCCATTTCAGCAGAGCAAGTGCAAAGTAGTCATTGTAAAAAAAAATGGAAAATACGTCTGAAATATTTGACAGTGAGTGAGAATAAGGCATCAAGATAATAAATATTGTATGAAAAGTGAATATACATATAGTTGAAGACGCGGACATTGATTGTGGCCCAAGCAGCGACGAAAGTAAGCTGATTACATTTTTGGAGGAGATAGGCTTAACAAGCTCATATCCCTATCTGAAAGGTAAGTATTAGTGCCTTAATATGGTAAAACTTTTATTCAATTGCAATAGCAGCAGTGAGGCTTTTTATAAATGTGTGAGTTTAATAAAATGAACATTAGTGAAAATTTTTATGGTATATCTTAGAATCTCAAGTAACATTCGAAAGCCTGGAGTACTTGACAGAGGACGACATTAAAGAAGTCATCACGCCTGTTGGTATTCGAGCATTGTTCCGGGCCAAGCTTATAGAATGGAAAAAACAAACGGTGAAAATTAATATGTGTTAATTTAAACTTATGCATTTATATTTTTTTACATTGAAGTTTGGCGCTAAAGAACTACCACCCAACTTACAGTCAAATTTCAGTTCAGTATTGCCTGAAGAATCCGTTGCCCAAGCAGTATTACCTGAACAAATTATTGCCCAAGCGACCTATATTCAATCAACAACCTCTGAGGTTTGTAACGAAGCTTTTCCAGCCGGGGTCTGCGTCTCAGTCCGGCCAGGGTCTGTTTACAGAAAATTTGTAAAACATCTGGGACGACTGGGCAGAGCGGCGGGAGCGTCAGCGGGGAAGCTGACTTTCTCGCTCGAAAATCGGCTCGGTTGACCTTGCTGCGAACCCGGGACTAGCCCAGGAGGACGAGGAGGGACTCCCGAGGCCCGTTGCGTCGCTCTCCTCGAACCTGCCCTTGCCAAGTTTGAGACGCAAGTTCGTTCCATACCGGCGGCGTGGAGGATGCAGCCCAGAAAGGAGAAACCGTATGACGATATCTCTCCTTCCAAGGATGCCCTCAACGACGCGCAGATCTGGCCGCCGGGTCAGGTCCGTGGACGAGCCCGTATGACGGTAACTCGGTTCCTCAGACCGGACTCCGGTGTTTCCAGGCCCAGTGCGCCGGTGAGGGTCCCATAATAGAAACTATATTATAGTATTCCTATTCCGGGTCATCCTTGACGCACCAAGTCCGGCCAGTCGGGTCGAACCTGCGTCCCTTCCCTGGGCTCGCGTCAAGGCCACCTGTAATGACCTGAGAAATAAAGGGAAATTGTTTGTCTACAGGAAAAAAAAGAATAAAAACACATGCCATCATCGTTACTAAGCTTTTCCATTTATTACCCCATGCTGGGGTTTGCTTGCGTCGGAACTTTCATAAATGTTCTGACCGCACGGTCAGAAGAAATGGTCCCCGTTCCATAGACGGAACCAAAAGGGGAGAAACAAAGGCCGCTGGCCAGCTTACCCGCTGCTTGGATGAATGCGGAGACGAGATACCACTTTAGTGGTTCCGCAAGTGGTTCGTTACTGCTCCTCCTCTAAACACACGCTTCACGCGTGGTCTTCGCCGCTGCCGGCCGTTGGCCGTGGATAAATTCGGGGGGCCAACCCTGCACGAACGGAGGTTCCCCACACCCGCGAGTGTTGCAGCTGGTGGCGCTGCGCTGCGCTGTGTTGTTGCTGGTGGCGGTTGAACAGCCCACGCACACACACACTCGCGGGCTGCTGCTTGTCGCGCTGCGCGGCGCTGTGGTTTTGTTGCTGTGGTGGTCGCTGTCTGCGACGGCACGGATGACCCAAAAGTGTGGCGGCCGAATGACAGCCGGCGCACACACACACACGAGACTGTTGCGGCGGCCAAAAATTCTGCGGAGGCCGATGGCGCAAAGTGTTCGTTGTTGTGTTTGCTGCTGTCGCCTGTTGGCTGCAGCTCGTTTCTTGCACACACACACACGCACAAAAATGCTTCGGGTGTAGAAAACCGCCAAAATGCCTCCTCTGCAACAGACAGGGTGCTATTCCGACGCAATCTGCGCACTTGGCTCTGAGCAGAGCTTGCCCGGAATTCAGGAAGGCACTCAAAGCCCTGACAGATGGTTAAGTTCTTACAATTTAACCTCAACCATTGCAGAGCGTCCCAGGACCTGCTCTCGCAGACGGTACGGGAGGAGCGTATAGACGTCGCTATACTCAGCGAGCCATATGTGAGGAAACATGAGGGAAAATGGCAACAGAGCACGGATGGCAAAGCAGCAATATGGAGCTGCGGGCAACCGCCATACCAGCTCACCCAACGTCTCTCTCGAAATGGTTACGTTAAAGCCAAATGCGGTAACACCTACGTCTACAGCTGCTACATTGCGCCTAGCGTTCCCCTGGCAGAATTTGGAGAAATAATTGAAGACATCGCACAAGACGCACGTAGCAGATCACCCGTGCTAATTGATGGCGATTTCAACGCATGGGCCACCGAGTGGGGCAGCAAGTCAACCACGCCACGGGGAGCAATCTTGCTGGACACATTTGCGTCACTCCAAGTATGCCTGTTAAACACCGGAACTAAGAGCACCTATAGCAAGGCTGGTCGTGAGTCGATCATCGATTTGACCTTCCCGAGCCCGTTGCTTGCCCGCTGCTCCAAATGGTGCGTATCCGACCTGTACACAACGGTATCACCGACGAGCGACCGACCGGCAGGTGTCTCCAGCACGTGAGCTTTAAGACGGACTCCTTGGACAGGGACTGCCTTCTTCGCATGGTCGACGGCCTCTGTGTACGTGGAGTCGCTAATGGTTCAGCTGAGGCAATTGCAGGCACCATTATCGAAGCATGCAACGTTTCCATGACTACGGTACGCAGAGGAGGAAATCATCATCGCCCAGTTGTAAGGTGGAACGCGGATATAGCCAAGGCCAGAAGGGAATGCCACGCGGCAAGGCGCAGGTGCCAAAGAGCGAGATCCTCACCGATGTACGACCTATACGCCAGCCAGTTTAAAAGGAAAAGAAAAAGAGCTCAAAGATGCAATTAAGGCGAGCAAGGCCAGACATTTCCAGGAACTGTGCGATGCTGCTGATCTGGAACCCCTTGGTGCAACATTCAAACTCGTGATGAAGAAGCTGTGTAGAAAGCCGATGCCCACCTGTCCACGACAGCTCGGGCAAATAGCTCTCTTTCCTCGTCAGCCCCAAGTAGAGTACCCCGCATCCCTGCACCTGCGAAACAATACTGCTGTCCAAAACAATACTACTGCCCTAACAGACATCGCTGAGGTTTTGAGCATAACTGCCAATGTGAAAGCAGGGAAGGCACCTGGCGGCATCCCCAACGGCGTTGTAAAGACCATCGTCGCGGCGCATCCCGAAGTGTTCGCTAGCCTGTTTAACCAGTGCATTACATAAGGCGTAGTGCCCCGAAAATGGAAAGTCCAGAGGCTAGTTCTCATCCCAAAGCCAGGGAAAGAACTTGATGATCCATCCTCTTACCGTCCACTGTGCATGTTGGACACAATTGGCAAGATCTTCGAGAGGATCCTGTGCAATAGGCTGGAGAACGAGCTTGCCGAGGTAAACGGCCTTTCGGACCATCAATTCGGTTTCCGCAAACATCGCAGTACGACGGATGCCATCAGTGCAGTGAGCCCTAGGCGCAATCCAGGGCAGGAGGTGGGCCGGAGGCACCAAGCATTACTGCCTCGTCTGCACACTCGATGTCAAAAATGCGTTCAACTCTGCAAACTGGACTCACATCCTTGAGGCACTAACCAGCAAAGGAATATCGGCGTACCTAGTCAAACTGATTGCTGACTATTCGGGATAGTATCCTACTTTACGAGACTGAGGATGGCCAGCGGCAGTACACCGTCACCGGAGGAGTACCACAGGGCTCAGTGCTCGGGCCACTCCTCTGGAACGTCATGTACGACGGAGTATTACGACTGAATCTCCCAGAAGGAAGTAAAATCATCGGCTTTGCAGATGACATCGCTCTCGTAACTGTGGGCAAGAAGTTGGAGGAGACCTCAGCAAAGTGTAGCTCAGCAGCCGACATGGTCATCGAGTAGCTGACTCGAAACGGGTTGCAGTTGGCTGAGCAAAAGTCAGAAGCCGTGTTGATCAGCAGCAGGAAGAAAGTGGAGAGGGCAACACTACGGATTGGATCTAGCGTGATATCATCCAAGCCAGCCATTAAGTATCTAGGCGTGATGATAGATCACAGGATGTCTTTTAAGGAGCATCTTTCTTACATCAGCTGCAAGGCAGCCAAGACCACTACAGCCATTAGTCGTATAATGGCTAATTGCAGAGGTCCAATGCAACGGAGCAGGAGGCTCATTGTCGGCGTGGTAACCTCAACCATACTGTACGGAGGTTGCAACTCGAGCTAAAGGCGGTGCGCCTTACGCGTCGCTTCCAGTTTTCGCACGGTGTCAGAAGATGCTGTTATCATTGTTGCCACGATGTTATCATCACAATTTGGATGGGCGGCCATATCGAAAATGGCATCAATTATTATAAAAGAGCTGCGTCGACGAGAAAGGAGCCGACGAGAAGTTAATCAACCGAGCGACTGGCATGCTAGCCAACATCCGCCCCCGCGAAGTGGTGCTGACCGGTAGTCCCGCGGTACGGATCAACCCCCACCCCACCCATCATCCTATTGTTACATCGTTTAATTTTTTTTTTTTTTAAAAGTCAATGGTTTATTTACAATATATACAGTATAAACAGCGTCTGTTGCAGGGAACAACTTGTACTGCAGTGTGGATAAAACAGTAAAAAGGACAATATGTCATGGTGTAGTTAACAAAAAAGTAAAATAAACGTCTACATGTGGAGAGAAGATGTTATTTGTGGCTCTTCATGTGATTACTCTGTAAAGTAGGTCATTTGTTGTAGTTTTTTCAGTCTTCTTCGCTTCCTTCGACCTCGTAAGTTTCTCGCTAGTACATTCGGGTGGTTTCTAAGTTTTTGCTGATAATTTTTAACTTGAGCAGTTATGATATCTCCAATTAGTGGCACGGAAAGGCCATTGCTTAGCTCCCGAGTACGTACAAACCATTCAGCGCCGCTTATACGTCTCAGGATTTTCGCCTGAAGGACTCGTATCTTATGCAAGTGAGATTTCGCAGCAATGCCTTACACCTGCAGTCCGTAACGCCACACAGGGGCAAGAATGCACTTATAGATGAGCCCTTTGTTTTTTAGGCTCAGCTTGTTTCTGCTGCTAAGAAGCCAACTCATACGCTTGCATTTGAACCAAATCGACTTCACAATACTATCCACATGACTCCCGAATGTTAATCTACGGTCCAAGATAACCCCGAGATACTTGTGAGCGTTAAGTTGTTGCACAAGCTGACCCTGTAAAAACACCCCTGGGCAAGCGCCTTTTCTTAGCGTGTGCGTCACAAGAGCGCACTTCCCAGCATTAATTAATTGGAGGCCCATTCTTCAAACAACGCTAGGTACTCCTGGAGCATGTCAGAAGCGTTATAAATGCAAGGGTTCTTAGCAAGAATAGCCGTGTCGTCAGCAAATGTGGCCACCAAGAGATCCTGTCGGCGAATTAGTGGAATATCCCTGGCCGTGGGCATGTCATGGGTGAAAAGGCTGTAAAGAGTAGGGCCCAGGACACTACCTTGAGGAACTCCTGCAAGTATGCGTTTACAGCTAGAGGAGATCCCATCCTGGGCGACTTGAAAGGTTCTATCCGAAAGGAAGCTCGCGACAATGCTATACAGCTGTGGGCACATCAAGTTTTTGATTTTAGACAGAAGCCCCTCATGCCACACCCTGTCAAAAGCTTGCTGTATGTCCAGATAAGCAGCAACTACAAATTCCTTTGCCTCAAAGCCATCCAAAATGTGGTTAGCGACACGATGCAGTTGCTCAGGCGTACCATGTTTTAGTCTAAACCCAAACTGAAACTTAGGAATGGCACTCATCAGCTTGGGAGTATCTCTGATCTGAAATGGTTCATCAAGAACACGCGCAACTTTTAGCACCCTGCTAAGTGGAGCAGACTCAAAAGGAGAAAATCGATCCTCTAAGCTGCACGCGAAAGCTTCAGCCCTGTCCAAAGGGGATCTGGCCCAGGAACCATCAGGCTTACGGACAGGAAACTTTGGCGCAGCCTGCCTCTTGTAAGGGCGAGTTAGTTTCCAGAACGTAAACTTGGATTTCTCGTCAGCAGTAGCCCTCTCTAGCATGTCATCAACAGAAGCCCTCTTTAGCGTCGCCAATTCACTCCTAACTCTGTTGGCAATGCGACGATATAGCCTGTCAATTCGAGCATCATTTGTGCGAATATATTCCCTTCTTAGCCTTTGTTTCAGAACAATCAGACCCTCAAGAGTAGGCAAAGACAGAGAATGCTGACCAGTAATGGAAGCAGGAAGCCCGCAAAGAGGAACACAATCAGCAGCCGCTAACCTGACTTTATCAACCAGTATCTGGACAGCATTATCAACATCATCAGTAGAAGATAAGGTCATGTTGAGGTAGATTGAAGCGTCCAGAATCTGTCTAAACTTACTAATGTTCGCTCCCAGAGGCAGGATACTGTTGCTTCCGTTGGACAACGAGACCGAGCAGGGAGATGGAGGCGAGGAGAGGCAAATGATCCGAAGAAAGGTCATATTCTTCACGTACTGAGAGGAGATTGTCAGGCATTCCTTTATAGACAAAGAAGTCGAGGCAAGAGGGAACATTCAGTCTATTGTAAGGAAAGAATGTGGGCCTTCCAGTAGCCAAGACTTGAGCAGAGCAGCCAGCAAGTGCATCATGAAGGGCAAGGCCACGCGAGTCAACTCTGTGGTTGCCCCATAATCTATGCTTAGCATTAAAGTAGCCGCCTACAATGAACCTTTGACCAAGTTGTAGCAGCAAAGCATTGAAATCCTGTTGATTCCAGTAAAGCCTTGTAGGGAGATATGCAGCAGCAACAAGGACCTCACCCAGCGAAGTCTCCAGCATTACAGCAGCCAGCTGAACGGAAAATGTACAGACAGGGAAAAGGTGATAGTGTATCAGATGTTGCCTGACTAATACTGCAGAACCCC